>ML268258.1:0-33369 GCA_005239495.1 Nicotiana undulata | reverse complement strand
ATAAAGAGGAAATACCATCTTAGTATTGGAAAATCTAGGATAGTTATCATAAGAATCATTTGCATATCAAGAACTTCCCATTAGAAATATATCATATTAATACCCACGTGCATTACATTTCATGAGAGGGGACACAACCTTGGTTATTTTACCCATATTAATTACAACCTAAATTAGTCTCCCTTGTTACTACTCTTTCTTTAAAATATTAAACTATCAATCCCCATCTTCTCGTTCACTAATGGAATAGAATTTCGATTTGAGTTAAGAACCACACTGACAAAGTGATATTTTCACACCTATTCCCTGTGGGATTCGACCCCAACCTTGTTGGGTTACTATATTTGACAACGATCGCTTACCCTATTTTAAGGTGTAAATTGAGCGTATCAGCGGCATACCCGGAAGATCAGCTGGGAACACATCAGGAAAATCCCTCACAACCGGAACTGACTCAACTGTAGGGGTATCAACACTAACATCTCTCACATAGGCCAAGTACGCATCGCACCCCTTATCAACCATCCACTGAGCCTTAAGGAACGAAATGACTCTGAGGGGAGTATACTCTAAGGTACCTCTCCATCCTAATCTCAGTAAACCTGGCATAGCCAACATCACTGTCTTGGCGTGACAATCAAGAATAGCATATTGGGGCGACAACCAGTCCATGTCCAAGATAACATCAAAATCTACCATACTGAGTAATGATAAATCAGCACTGGTCTCAAAACCACTGGTAACAATCAAGCACGACCTATATACACGGTCCAATACAAGAGAATCTCCCAATAGGGGAGCTCAAAGAATCCCGAGCTATCCCAAGATGTGAAGCAAAATAAGAAGACACATATGAATACGTAGAGCCTGGGCAAATAATACCGATGCATCCCAATGATAAACAGGGACAATACATGTGATGAATAAATCTGAATCTACGACCTCTGAACGGGAAGGAAGATCATAGTACCTGGCCTAGCCTCCCCCTCTAGGGCGACCTCGACCTCCCCGACCTCCACCTCGAGTTGCCTGAGAAGGTGGGGTAGCAGCTGGGGCTGGAAGGATAGCTGGAGGACCCGGTGGAGTACGTGGGGCCTGATAAGTATGAGATGATGCCCCCTAGATATGGGGCAATCTTTGATCACGTGGTGAGGGTCACCACACCCAAAACAACCCCTTGGAGGACGTGGCGGCTGATGCTGACTCTGAACTGGCCTGATGGACTGGACGATGATAGCACCTCGAGCAGGAGGCACACTAGATACCGGTGGTGCATAATAAGGCTCCTGAGGTCTAGGAGGAGCTGGAATACCACTGGCTGCTGGAAGAGTTGAATGTACAGGGCGACTCACAAAACCCCTACCATAGCGTGTTGTTGGTGCACAAACTCCTGAGTACTGACCAGTCTCTCGAGACCTCTTGGCCTCTATCTCCTCCCTGTCCCGGGCCAACATACTCTCAATCCTCCGGGCAATACTCACGGACTGTTGGTAAGTGATATCTGTCACCAACACTCTGGCCATACTGGTCCGAATACCGGGGTGGAGTCCCTCAATGAAGCGTCGAACCCTCTCTCCGATCGTGGCAACCAAGGTCGGTGCATGACGAGCCAAGTCACTGAAACGGACTGCATACTCGGACATAGTCAAAGTACCCTGGCGTAACTACTCAAACTTTGCACGCCAAGCATCCATGAGGCTCTGGGGAACAAACTCAAGCAAAAATATCTCTGAAAACTGAGTCCAAGTGAGTGAAGTTGCCTCGTCTGGACTACTCAGCTCATAGGCACGCCACCATTGAATAAGCCGCTACCCTCAGCTGGAAAGCGGTGAAAGAAACCCCATTCGTCTCCACAATACCCATAGTGCGGAGAATGCTATGACAATCCTCAAGAAAACCCAAAGAGTCATCTGAAGCTAGTTCGCTCAAAATAGGTGGGTGGTACTTCTTTTACCTCTCAAGTCTGAGCTGCTCTGCCTCAGAAACAGCTACCCTAGCATCATGCTGAGCTGGAGTCGCTGGGGGAATAGGAATATACTCTGGAACTTGTCCTACATGGACACTCTGCTCAGGAGTACGGGCTGTGGGAGTCTGTGCCCCTCCCCCGGCCTGAGATGTGGCTGGAGCTATCGGGAGTAGTCCCGCCTGAGTCAGAGTGCTGAAAGCACTCATGAACTGAGCCAAAGTCTCCTGGAGGGCTGGAGTAATAGTAGGTACCTATTGTGCACCTCCAACTGTAGCTGTTGGGGGCTTCTCTATCGCTGCTCTCGCCGGTGCTCGGGCTGCACCGCGTGCTCGTCCTCTACCTCTGCCCCTTCCTCTAGCGGCTCTGGCTGGGGACTTAAGTGCCTGATCGTCGGTACGTCCGGTACGGGTCCTCACCATCTGTGAGAAGAATAGAATAGAGTTTCAGAATTTCGATGTGAATAACTAGCATGACAAGGAATTCCAAAGAATGTGATTGTTCTTAACAGTTACATAGCCTCCCGAAGATAGATACGGACGTCTCCGCAACGATCCGAGAGACTCTAATAAACCGGCTTGTGACTCCTATGAACCTAGACGCTCTGATACCAACTTGTCACGACCCAATTTACCCTCTGATGGTATCGTGACGGCACCTAGTCTCTACGACTAGGTAAGCTAAGTTTGCGGAAGATATTAAATAAAAACTATAAAATAAAGACAGAATAAAGTAAATCTATCAAATGAAATACTGCCACTCGGCATATACAGACCCAATTCCCAAAACCCAAAATGTCACTTCTAAGCCACAAGATCTATATCAAATAGCTTTATACAACAAAAAGGAAAATACATAAAACAATATATCTAAATCTGGAGTGGAAGGTGACTCGAAGGACTCTGCAGACGCAACAGAATTACCTCGCGGTCTCCTCGTATCAGCTACACGACCCCTAGATATGGAAGTGAGTACTGGTACCTGAGTATGCACACGAAAAACATGTGCATGAAAGGGCATGAGTGCACCACAATTGGTACCCAGTAAGTGCCAAGCCTAATCCCAGTCAAGTAGTGACGAGGTCAGGTTAAGGCTCTACTGGATTTTATAAGTAAAACAGTTTAAAATAGTACAGAAGGATATACATTCTAAGGTAAACCGTAAAAATAAATAATCCGAAAATAAAACAGCAAAAGAGAGCCCTTGGCTCAGCACAACGTATCACACAGTTGAATCTTCCGGGATATGCCCCGTAGTTCCAAATGTAAAGATGCAGTACATGGGGGAAGCTCCCGGAATACGTCCGTAGTACCAATTTAAATATGCAGTACAGGGGGAAAGCTCCCGAAATACGTTCGTGGTCCCAATTTAAATATGTATTACAGGGGGGAAGCTCCCGGAATACAATTGTATTCCCAATTTAAATATGTTGTACTGGGGGAAAGTTCCCGGAATACGTTCGTAGTCCCAATTTAAATATGCAATGCGAATGAATGTCGGATAAGGTTTATTTAAACAGTTTAGGAAAAGTCACAGGCAAGAAAAGGAGAAGACTAACTAACATGGTGCACATAGTGTCAAATAGGGAATTTAGGTAAAACAGGTAGGCATGCTCCTTCCTAATATAAACTACACAATAGCACGTTAAACGGTAAAATAAGAGTGAAATGATTTATGGCATGAAAAGGAAAATGGGATTTTAGCAAAAATGGCCCGTGTACGTACTCGTCACCTCACGTACACGGCGCCCATACAACAAATAGTATCAAAACAACCTAAAGGGAAGTCCCCAACATAGATTTAGGCAAGCCACTTACCTCGACTGTTCTACTCAACTCGAAACCACGTTTTTTCCACGAGTACCCGACTCCGAATGGACCAAATCTATCAAAGTTCAATTGCATAATGTAAATATCACTTTAAGAAATCAATCTAGCTAATAATACGCAAAATTAGGAAAATTGCCCAAAACGTCCCCCAGGCCCACGTTTCGAAATTGGGTAAATATTATAAATTTTGGACACCTATTCACTCATGAGTCTAACCATACAAGAATTACTCGAATCGGATACCAAAATCTCGATCAAAACTCTCAAACTTTGCCTAAGAACTTTATCCAACCTTTCCCCAATGTTCCACCAAAACTTCAAAATTAAAGGATGGATTTAAGTGTATATTCATGGAAATTAGTCTAAACCGAGTAGGAATCACTTACCCAAATTGTCCCGGTGAAACTCTCTCCAAATATCGCAGTTTCCCGAGCTCTCAATTTCAAAATATGAATTATGGCTTAAACCCTCGAATTTTGGTCTTAACAGCACAAGGATCCCGCACCTGCGAGCTTTGGACCGCACCTGCGGAAAATACATTGCAGGTGCGAAAACATACTAAATGAGCTGGGGCCGCACCTGCGATCATTGGGCCGCATCTGCGGAACCCAGACCGCACCTGCGAACCTGGCTGACCTTGGCCAAAACCGCACCTACGAAGCCCATATCCGCACTTGCGGCTCCCCTTCCGCAGGTGCGAAACACCAGAACCAGCAATGCTTCAGCTGGTTTTCTAAGTCCAAATCGTCCCGTTGAGCATCCGAAACATCCCCGAGGCCCCCGGGACCTCAACCAGACTTACCAACCAGTCCCAATACCCTATCCAAACTTGGTCGAGCCTTCAAAACACCTCACATAACGTCAAAATCACCAATTATGCATGGATTCAAGCCTAAGAACTTATGAAATTTCCAAAATCCACATCCGATGCTGAAACACGTCAAAACTAATCCGAATGACCTCAAATGTTACACATAAGTCATAAATGACACAACATACCTACTATATTGGTAAAAAAAAAAGAGTCTCACACGTAAGTTGACCCTTGACTACTCAGCCAACTACGTGGATCAAGGAAAACGCGACAGCTAGATATGATTCTATAAAGAGGAACGGAACTAAGAGGCACGGTTCAATAAACCTTTGAGTTCATCAGCTACGGGAAATTCAACCAAATCAAGACGAGGAAGAGACACAGTCAAAGTGAAACCGAACAGAGCTACGGGTAAATTCAAGAATCTTCAATTAATGACCTATACGTTATGTGACTTTCACGCAACAGTTACAGTTACCCTTTGTAACGCCTCATTAATGTAATAATTAGTCATTAATGAGCAATCATTGCAAGAATCAAATGTTATATTACGGAACATCCTATATAAAGGAAGGGAATGTAACTTGTAAAGGGGATCAGAACTTCGAATACAACCTACTTTATTCTTCCGCATATCATACTATTGTCTTTTACTTATTTCTCTTTATTCAATATAATTTCTTCGATTATCAGTAACCCGCGTTCATCCTAAAAATAGCTTTGGTCAAAGGATCTAATTCTTTGGTTAAGCAAATTGGTTCCGTTACCGGGAATCTGATAATCTTTGTCTACTTTTCTACTGATATCCTCTAAAACAATGTCGAACTCCAACGACAACAACCTACAGAGGAATAGAACCCCAGTTCCGTCACCTCAGGGAACCTCTCGTGGTTCAAGGGAACCATCCCCAGAAATATCTGACAACAACCGCAATAATAATGAGCAAATGGTAGAGCAAGATCGAATAAAACAAATGATTGCAGAGTACGTGGGACAAGCTTTGCAAGAATTTTCAAGGGGACTACCAACAACACCACCTGCATCACTGACACCACCTCCAAACAATACAGTCACCGGGGAAAATCCTCAGTCTGGATTGGTAAACTCGGCAAAGGGTGACACCCCTCTCTCGAAGCGAGACCAGGTATGACTAATGACTTTGAATTACAAAATTTACTTCTAACCATGCAGAATTAGATGAAGGAACAGAACGATCGAATCGAGCAAATACTTGGAGTACCGCCCATTATCAAAGGCATTGATGTTGATAGGTATTCTCAACAACCTTGGAAGCAAAGTGCAGTACCTTTGCCTATTCCCAAGAAGTTTAAAATGCCTGACGTTCCCAAATATGATGGAAAAACTGACTCATGTGACCATGTGACCGCTTTCACTACTGGAGTAAAGGGAAATGACTTACCAAAACAGGAGATTGAATCAGTCCTTGTGAAAAAATTTGGAGAAATACTCACCAAAGGAGCCCTAACCTGGTATTCTCTTCTACCTAAAAATTCTATTGACTCTTTTGCAGAGCTTGCAGATTCATTTATAAAAGCACACTCTGGTGCACAAAAAGTTGAGAAACGAATGGAAGACATATTCAAAATAAAACAAGGAGACAAAGAACTACTCTGCGAATTTGTAGACAGGTTCCAACGAGAAAGGATGCAATTACCTAGGGTGCCTGATAATTGGGCAGCCATGGCATTTGCAAGTAACTTAAATGATAAAAGCTCGAAAGCCACGAGACGACTCAAGGAAAGTCTAAGAGAATTCCCAGCTACAACGTGGAATGATGTATATAACAAGTATAGCACTAAACTCAGAATAGAAGAAGATATCGTTGCCCGTTCGAGAGATGAAAATCATTCCCGATCCAGACGTTCTGAATCAGACAGGAGATCAGGTAAAAATAGGTACGATCCTAACTTAGGACCCTCGGGACGTGAAACTCGTCCCAGGTTCGAAAACACAAGGTCAGACTATAGACCACCAGGAAGAGACGTAGGCTCATCTAGATCTAGAAAAGATCGAGATGATTGACCTAGAGGTAATGCCCGAATTGGGGATCATACCTTTAATGTAAGTACTACTGAGCTTGTCTCAATATTGAGGAATATGGGAGACAAGGTTAAGT
The DNA here is from genome assembly GCA_005239495.1 of Nicotiana undulata. Taxonomy (NCBI): domain Eukaryota; kingdom Viridiplantae; phylum Streptophyta; class Magnoliopsida; order Solanales; family Solanaceae; genus Nicotiana; species Nicotiana undulata. The sequence goes on along the minus strand of ML268258.1, from coordinate 26,626 downwards.
GGCCCAAAGAGATGCGATCAAATCCAAATAAAAGGAACCCAGATCACTGGTGTGAATTCCATAACGATCATGGGCACAAGACTGCGGATTGCAGATTTTTACAAGGTGAAATAGAACACTTATTGAAACAGGGCTATTTAACAGAATTGTTTAGTGATAAAGGTAAAAAGGCATATATGAAGAACAGGCAGGAGCCCCCAAAGCCTCCTTCTCCAAAGCGAACCGTCAATGTGATACATGGAGGAGAAGAAGTAAACAAAATAGTTTGCCAATTAGCATCAAAGGTCACAACTACCCACGAAAAGCGGGTTTGAGAAGATCCAATTGAAGATGAAATAACCTTTGACGATGCAGATTTTGGTGGACTAATGCTTCCCCATAATGATGCCCTGGTAATATCCTTACTCATTCATGATACTAACGTTAAAAGAGTGTTGATTGATCCAGGTAGTTCAGTCAATATAATCTTGTTAAGAGTCGTGGAAGAAATGCTAATGGAAAATCAGGTGATCCCAAAGGCACGAGCCATATCAGGGTTTGACAACTCTACGGTGATAACCAAAGGAGAGATTGAACTTAGCACTTACGCTGAGGGAATAGTTAAAAGCACTAAATTCCAAGTCATTAAAACTGACATGGCTTATAATGTGATTATGGGAAGGCCTTGGATCCATGACATGAAAGCAATACCATCTACCTTACACCAGGTAATCAAATTTCCCTCAGAATGGGGAATCAAACAAATTAGAGGTGATCAACTGACTTCCAGAAATATAAATTCTGTGGCACATTATAACAAAAAAGGGACGGAAGAACCAAAAGATAGAGAAATATTTCAAACGGATGTCTCTAGCCAATCAGGTATGGAAAAAACTACTAACCCAATAGGTACGAAAGAAGTAAGTATTCAAACAGGTACGGAAAGAGACACCATGGAAGATGTGCCAGACCATATCGATGTGGATTCTAGACCGGACGTCATTCATGAACTGGAAGAAGACGAACATGTCAAAACAACTACGGAAGAACTCGAAGCTATTCCATTGTTTGAACAAAAACCTGAACGGAAGGTTTATGTAGGCACGAGGCCGAGTCCCGATCGAAAAGGTACGTTAATTGACTATTTAAAGGCTAATGCAGACTACTTTGCATGGTCCCATTCAGATATGACAGGTATCCCACCAGAAGTGATGACTCACAAACTAAATGAAGATCAATCCTTCGTACCTGTTAAACAGAAAAAAAAAAAGCAAGGACCATTCAAGAACCAAGTGATTGACGAAGAAGTTCAAAAACTCTTGAAAATTGGTTCGATACGGGAGGTAAAGTACCCTACCTGGTTAGCTAACACTGTAGTGGTACCTAAAAAGAATGGCAAATGGAGGGTATGTGTAGATTATACTGATTTAAATAAAGCATGCCCCCAAGATTCATTCTCATTACCACATATAGATCAAATGATTGATGCCACTACAGGTCATGAATTATTAAGCTTTCTAGATGCGTATTCTGGTTATAATCAGATTAAAATGGATCTCTCAGATGAGGAAAAAACCTCCTTCATTACAAACAGGGGGACTTGCTGTTATAAAGTTATGCCTTTTGGCTTAAAAAATGTTGGAGCCACCTATCAAAGGTTAGTGACTAAAATGTTCCAAGAACATCTAGGAAAAACGATGGAATTTTATATTGATGATATGTTGGTAAAATCAACACAAGCGGGAGACCATTTCCAGCATCTCTCTACTACTTTTGATATTAATATGAAGCTAAATCCAGAAAAATGCGCTTTTGAAGTGCAATCAGGTAAATTTTTGGGTTTCCTTGTATCGAACAGAGGAATAGAGGTAAATCCCGCTCAAATTAAGGCTATAGAATAAATACCTGATATTTTGACAAATAAAAAAGAAGTTCAAAGACTAACAGGGAGAATAACTGCTTTGGGAAGATTTATTTCTAAGTCTTCCGAAAAAAGTTTTAAATTATTTTCAGTTCTTAAAAAGCAGAATCAGTTCGAATGGACTGAAGAATGTCAACAAGCCCTCAAAAACCTGAAGATTTATCTATCAAAACCGCCGCTGCTTTCAAAGACAAGAGAAGGTGAAAGATTGTATATCTACTTAGCTGTCTCAGAAATTGCTGTAAGTGCAGTACTGGTAAGAGAAGAAAAAGGTAAGCAATCACCCATCTATTATGTAAGTAAAACCTTACTAGATGTTAAAACTAGATATCCACATCTAGAGAAGTTAGCCTTGGCTTTAATAATGGCATCAAGAAAATTACGTCCTTATTTTCAATGTCATCCCATCATTGTCGTGACTTCATAGCCTTTAAGAAATATTTTACATAAACAAGAATTGTCAGGAAGGTTAGCCAAATGGGCCATAGAATTAAGTGATTATGAAATAATGTATCAGCCTAGAACATCAATTAAGTCTCAAATAATAGCTGATTTTATTGCTGACTTTAGCAACAGCATTACCCGTGAGGTAGAAAAAGAGTTACAACTCTTTAACGAAGTTAATCCAGGTCTATGGACCCTATTTACGGATGGCTCTTCCAAAAGGTGTCGGTTTAGGCATAGTCTTAATATCACCCACGGGTGAAAAGATACGACATGATATTAAATGTTATCTTATAACTAACAATGAAGCAGAATACGAGGCTGTCATTACAGGCCTAGAACTGGCACAAGAACTATCAATTGAGCAAATCGTAATCAACATCGATTCTCAATTGGTAGTAAATCAAATGCAGGGGACTTACATTGCTCGAGAAACTTGGATGCAACAGTATCTAGAAAAGGCACGAGATCTCGTGAGACAATTCAAAACATGGAAGGTAGTACAAATACCTAGAGAAGAAAACGCAGAGGCAGATGCACTAGAAAATCTCGCAGCAGTTACAGAAGTAACAAATAAAGACAACACGATTGTCGTCCATCTCTTCCATTCAGCAATCGACCAAGACAGAAATGAGGTAACTTTCAACAATTTAACTTGGGATTGGAGAAACGAAATTCTCAATTTTTTGCAGAATGGTACCGTACCTGAAGATAAGAAAGCAGCTCATGCACTTCGCCTCAAATCTGCACGATAATTTCTCATTCGCAATTCACTGTATCGCAAAATGTTCGGAGGACCCCTAGCTAAATGCCTTGGACCTAGTCAAACAAATTTCGTGATAAGAGAAGTCCATGGAGGACATTGTGGAAATCATTCAGGAGAAAGATCCTTGGTAAAAACCCTAATCAGAGCCGGATATTATTGTCCTAAGATGGAAGAGGATGCCGAAAACTTCGTATCCAAATGCGATAGATGCCATAGATTCGCCAATAATATGCATAGACCAGCAGAACTGTTACATCCAATCATATCACCATGGCCCTTCATGAAATGGGGAATAGATATAGTGGTACCTCTTCCCCCAATCAAAGAACAGGTGCGATTTCTGCTCGTACTTACCGATTATTTCACAAAATGGGTAGAAACAGAAGCATTCAAACAAGTGCGGGAAAAGGAAGTTAAAAGCTTCTTATGGAAAAACATAATATGCCATTTTGGGATACCAAAGGATATTGTGTGTGATAATGGCCCACATTTTATAGGCTCTCAAATCATAGAATTCTTTGAAAGCTGGCAAATTAAACGGATTACCTCAACGCCATATCATCCTGTGGCTAATGGACAAGCTGAGTCAACGAATAAAATCGTCATCAATAATATAAAGAAGCGGTTAGACAAAGCCAAAGGGAATTGTCCTGATGAATTACCAATGGTATTATGGGCATATAGAACAACATCAAAAACGGCCACGGGGGAAACACCCTTCGCACTTGTTTATGGCTCAGAAGCGTTAATACCCGTGGAAATCGGTGAACCAAGCATAAGGGTTATAACAGCTACGGAAGAGACAAATGATGATGAACTAAAGACTAATCTGGACATGCTCGAACCACGAAGGGAAGCAAAATTAATACGGATGGCAGCTCAAAAGCAAATCATAGAGCGATACTACAACCGTAAAGCTCATCTCAGATACTTCAAGAGTGGAGACTTCGTACTGAAAAAGGTCTTTCAATCAACAAAAGAGGCAGGTGTAGGAAAGCTAGGTCCAAATTGGGAAGGACCCTATAAAGTCTGAGGCATAGCTGGGAAGGGTGCCTATGAGTTGGAAGCCATGGACGGCAGAATTCTACCAACAAGCTGGAACGCCATCCACTAAAAGAAGTACTACTTCTAAGGAAAATAAGTATCCCCGGGCATGTATCACACGTTTGATTTTATTTTGAATATTTAAAATTTTACTAACTTTTTTAGATGATAGGCATAAAGCTAACCCATCACCGGATGATGATATTAGACCTGCAAAGACGCGAGGAAATAACACAATTTCCGATCTAGGGTTACACTTTCTGATGGACATTTTAAAGGGTTAAGCAGTCATCATCTAAAAGCTATATACCTTCTGAGTCTCGCATGTTTTCCCTTTTCAGGGAAAGGACCGCAAAGAAGGAATAATCAAGTGCTCGAGATTTCATTCTTCAAAGATCAAACACTTGGGGGACTATACAATATGGAAGGCTAAGACGAAGCAAAGAAGACTGTTGAAAGTCAAAGCTCGATCCTGAAGATTCATCTACTCAGAAGTCAAGTGATACGAGAAAAATTGAAAGAACTGAAGACTCCAGCACAAGACTCCAATATAAAGCCTAAAATTCAAAAACCTTCGAACCATATGTTCAGGTTAAAAGGAAAACTACAAGGAAGAAATGTACATCTTTTATTCAAAACTGTTGTAACAAAAACAGTTAAGGGAAAAAGGTCATCATCATTGTACTTATTCAAAAACTGTTGTGATTAAAAACAGTTACGAAATCTTTGTACTCATATAGAAAATTGTTACCAAATAAAACAGTTACGGATGAAAGATCAAAATTCTTGTATTTGTTTAAAAAATTGTTATCAAATAAAACAGTTACGGATGAAAAAGCATTTCCCTTGTACTTATTAAAATCTGTTATCAACAAAAACAGTTATGGGCAAAAGCCCCAATCATTATAAAAACTGTTACTAATGAAAAACATTTGTCTCCTTGTATTAACTCGAAAAAAACTGTTACTTATGAAAAACAATTACGAAATACAAGTGTATATCAAATCTGTTAAATGAAAATAGTTGCAACATGAGTTTTAGACGATAATTGGAACATATGTAAAATGTCGAGAAAGTTCAAAACATGTGAAAAATTCCTATCACTCTATTGCATTACTATGAAGTTGAGACGTCTTCTTCATTAAGTATTTATCAAAAAGGGCCCTATTTTCATAAACAAAACCTATTATAAACAAGGCTTAAACACCGTGCCTACTGTGAAAAGGTTCGAGTAATTTTTAGCATTTTCATGCGAAAGTTTAGAGGTAAAGCTAAAAACCTCAAAAATCAAAACGTACAAAAGACTTAAGAGTAAAACATAAACTCAAAGCAAAAAAGTCATAAATTGCATTCATACCAAAAAGAGCGGCTAAGTAAGAACTAAGTACTAACTAGTCTTAGCCGCATATAGTATTTATATTTTTTCGTGCCTCTACGTTGTCAGTTGGGGACTTTAAAGAGATCCAAATTTACCCCCGATGGAGCTGGGGGTAACCACCAATCTAATAAATAAATAAAAAGGGGAATAAACCAAAGTTTTAATCTTCTTGAGGAGGAGGATTGTCTTCTTCATCGGCAGGAGGAACGGGAGCAACTTGGGACGGAGAGGCATGAGCGGCAGAAGTCTCACCATCAGGCAAAGAGAGGTTAAGACCTTGTTGAGCCTTCTCCATGGCGTCCTTAGCTTTAGCCATTTTAGCACTAAGGTCGAAACCCCCTTGACTCATTTTCGTCAATGTGTCAAGGCGAGAAGTCATATATGCCCAACTCACATCAACAAGAGCCGCTTCTTCGAGATCATCGTAATATTTTGTCCATATTTGAAGCTCGGCTTTTAACCCATCCTTCTCCGCTTCAGCAGCCTCATGAGCAGCCTTCAAAGGCACAATCGAATCCTCCAAAATTTGGACTCTATCTAATGCATTACGCAGTTCTTCTTGAGTCTGAGAGAGTGATTGTACGAGCTCACCAGAATACTCCTCCTTCTGCCCTAACAAATCCTTCAAGTACCTAATCTCCTCCGAGGCTCGGGACAGTTGTTCAGCAAAAGAAGATTCCAAAAGACTCTTATCCTTATCAGCTTGAGTTGAAGAAGCCCTCTCCACTGCCAGTTCTGCTGTCATAATCCTCATCCGTTTCTTCAAGGTACTTCTTTCCTCCTCTAAGGCATCCATATCAATTCTTAAATTGTCATACTGTGCCTTCAAATTGTCAAAATCAGCCTGCAACTCTTTTGTCTCCTGATCTGCATTTGAGATCCTCTTCATAAGCTCCATACCAATAAGATTGATCTACAAGAAACAAACCAATTAAAAATTATTTAGATATGGTAAAAAGGAAGTGAAATAAATTGCACCATACCTTCAAGGAGGTATGCACAACATCATTAGCCCATGTAAGAGCTGTGTGACTGGCTAGCTTGGTTTTCTACGTGGGACCTATCAAAGGTTTGAGCCACACTTCGGGGTAGCCCGTTTTTTTGAAAAGACTTCCCTCAGCTGGAACTTCTATTATTACCCTACGCATCTCCCTGCTAGAAGACCCTCCTTCCCTAACAGAAGGTATGAAAGCAGGCATAGATGAAACAACAACAAGCACGGAGGGTTGAGGAATTAGAGGAACCACGGGCAAAACAACAGGCACGGAGGATTGAAGAGTTGAGGAAACCACGGGCAAAGCAGCTACAGAGGCAGTAATAGCCAGTGGAGCGGAAGAGACACGAGGGGCAGACGAGACAGCTTCACTTAAAGAACCAGGAAAAATAACGGCCAAAGGGACATCATCAGAATCAAGGTCAAAACCTTCATGAAACAAGTACTCTACAGAATCATGAATACTGCATAAAGCCGTATTCGATGAAAGTCGTATGTACGGGCATGCACGGCAACACCAACTATGAGAAATCTAGCAATCCACATGTGACGTGTGAACAAGGACAGTTGTGTACCATAGTCAGTAGCTAGATACGGATAAGGGGGCTACCTAGAGTTTACCGTGGGCACGATAAGTGGTACACCAGAGGTGCGTCCTTCCCGGTACTCTCGTACTAGGGAAAGGTCCTCTCAATGCTCTAACGCCCACACCGGATATGGATTGAACTATCTCACGACGTTCTGAACCAAGATCCATTAAGTCCCGTATCGGTTAGAGAACTAGGGACTGTGAAACATCTTCAGAGGTTGAGGGTCTAACTGCTGACACGGAAGGCAAAGTCATGGGTGTAGACTCGTCGTCCAAAACCACCCGCCTTCTTCGGAACCTATGCACCAAAGCACCCTCCTTTTCTTCTTCTTCTTCTTCTTCTTCTTCTTCTTCTTCTTCTTCTTCTTCTTCTTCTTCTTCTTCTTCTTCTGCGGAACGGGATTCACCAACTTTCCTCTTCGAGGAAGACGAACTAACAATAATCTCTTGGGCCTGGGCCAAAGACATCTTCGGGACAGACGTAGCAGACACCCCATGAGCAGAAAATCCTATCAGAAAGAGAAGGATTAAGCAAAAAGAAAAAATGCTCGAGTAAGAAAAGAAGTAAAAACAAAAGCTTCACTTACCGTGGGTCCTCACTTGCCAACCATACTTCCCAGCGAAGTACTTCCAAGATCTTTCTTCCAAAGGATCAACAGACAACAATTTCTCTACCCAATCACGGATACCAGAGACATTCTCAACAATACCCATGATTGCTACAAGAAGAAGAAACAGATATAGTGTTAATAAAACATCTCAAATCAAAAAACAAAAAGTGAATAAATATGAGCTAAAGTGTACTCACATGCACGATTCCACTTCTCAGGGAAGGGAAGATTTTCTTCACCCACTAAACCAGCAGTGGGTACAGCGACGTACCGGAGGTACCAACCTCTATCCTTATCATCTCCAGGGGTTACCAACACTCTCTTACTCCGAGCAGCCAGAGTAAAAACCCCTTGACGAAATAGGACAGGAAGGTAGAGATGAATGAGATGGATAAAAGTAAAAGGAACCGAGGCTAAAGAAGCTAAACTCCTAAGACATGCGACAACTCGCCACACAAGTGGACCAACTTGTCCTAAGCAAATATTGAATAAACGGCAAAACTCGATATGACCGGATCAATGGGAGGTCTAAACCCTAAAGTGAAAGGGTACGTATAAACAAAAGAATATCATGTCTTGTAAGACGTAATTCTTTGGTTACTATTCGGAATGTAGACAGGGAAATCAGACCTCCAAAAACTTTCCCTACGAACTAGGGAAATTTGACCTTCAGTAATAATGGTTGGATATCTCTCGACACTATCAAGAGAAGAAGAATGATCCACCAGAACTTGATGGTCCCTAGTAAAGGCAAATTCAGTGGGAATAATCTCATCAACTCTGGGTTCACGAAGATGTTCATATCTACCTCTAGATAAAGAACGGGAAGCCCTAACCCTAGGAGAAACTAAAGACCTGGCGAAAGGAGGGGAGACTATTTGAGAGGAAGAAGAACCTCTGGAAGGAGTGGATCCTAGACTCCTCAGTCTACCACCCCTCCGACTTCTAATCAAAGCAGAAGAAGGTGTTAAGTTCTCTACATCTATTACTCTTTTGGGTTGGTTTGAAGAAGACATATTTACAAAAGCAATGAAAAATTCTTTACAAGTAAAAAAGACAAGTTAGAAAGTGTTTCGTTAAAGTAAAGAAAAGAAGAAGGGTATTTATACTTAAGGGCGACCGTCAAACATGGAAAAAATAATGATGAAAAATCATAAGGGAAGATGTCACTTCGGGACTGACGTAGCCGTAAAAATCCCTAAAAGACGCTAAATAATTACAGAACCCATCCGAGAAGGACGCGTGGAATGGGCATTAAATGGAAGTGACAAATGACGCTTATGTTCATGGAAAGACAAAGCGGCGGCAAAATATTCCCGCCATAAATATGTATCCACTTACCAAATATTAATCGATAAATATATGGTAAGTGGGGGGACTATCTGTATTGGTAAAAAACAAAGAGTCTCACACGTAAGCTGACCCTTGACTACTCAGTCAGCTATGTGGATCAAGGAAAACGCGATAGCTAGATATGATTCTATAAAGAGGAACGGAACTAAGAGGCACGGTTCAATAAACCTTTGAGTTCATCAGCTACGGAAATTCAACCTAATCAAGACGAGGAAGAGACACGGTAAAAGTGAAACCGAACAGAGCTACGGGTAGATTCGAGAACCTTCAATTAATGACCTATACGTTATGTAACTTTCACGCAACAGTTACGATTACTCTTTATAACGCCTCATTAATGTAATAATTTGTCATTAATAAGCAATCATTGTTATATTACGGAACCCCCTATAGAAAGGAAGGGGATTTAACTTGTAAAGGGGATCGGAACTTCGAATACAACCTACTTTATTCTTTCGCATATCATACTATTGTCTTTTACTTATTTCTCTTTATTCAGTATAATTTCTTCGATTATCAGTAACCCACGTTTATCCTAAAAATAGATTTGGTCAAAGGATATTATTCTTTGGTTAAACACCTACAGCCACTCTCGGAACTCCTTTCCGAGCCTGATATCAAAATTTCACCTATCGGCTGAAATCGCCGAAATTCTAACTTTCGCTAATTCAAGCTTAAATCTACTACACACCTCGAAAACACATTCCGGACACGCTCCTCACCTAGAAATCACCCAAAGGAGTTAACGGAGTCAACGGAATTCCATTCCGGTTCCATCTTCACACAGTTCCAACTACAGCCTGATTTCTAAAGCTTAAACTTATATATAGGGACTATGTGTCCCAAAACTCTCCGAAATTCACAACTAAACGCTCCGACAAGTCCCAAAAGAAGACATAGACATGTGGAAAGTAGTTATTAGGGGGTCAGAAGGATAACTTTCAAAATGACCGACTGGGTCGTTACACACATCAACATCGATCTTGTGTTAATTGCCTCTTTTAGATTAAATTCATCACTAATATAGAATACCCAAATCCTCATAGTTTCATATTTGGCTCTTAATTCGCCGAATTATAATAACCCAAATCCCTCTAATTCTACTTGAAATATCAAGACCCATTACAGTATCCCAACTCACTGCTATTAAAATTCCATTGTAACTTTTTCCAATATTCCCAATATTAATAGCAATCATAGTTGGTTACCAATCACTAACGAAACGCGAAGAATATCCCTTTTTTTGTTTCTATATACATAAATATATAAGTGTATAACCCCAAACCTATAGTATATTCACCAATTAATCAAAAATTTTATGGACTACATTATTTCATTAATATTACTTCTTCATATAATTCTTAACCCCCAACTCTATAGCCATGGAATTTATGAATCAAATCTATGAATTAAGTTTAAAAACTTACCTTCCTCTTCTTCTTCTCTATTTAATTAGTTTTCTCTGTGTTGAATTCTTGTCGTGCTCTTCAATGGAAGGAGAAGGCCAAAATCACGTTGTCTCTTCTTATTTTCCCAGCCGTGAGTCTTTCCCCCCTTTACCTTAAATCTCTTTCTTTCTTTTTGTTTTTTAGCTTCTGTTTCTTAGCAACAACTATTCCCTTATTCGCCTTTTCCCCTTTCTCCTGTTTTCTCTTTCTTATGGGTTTTAGCCCATTGCCTATTATTTCTTCTTCTTTTTTGAGTTATTTTGTTTTATTAATTTGCTCCTCTTTTTTTTGTTTATTAATTATTATTATTATTGTTGTTATTATTTTTATTATTATTTTTATTATTATTGTTATTTTGTTAATGACAAATACACCCTTATAAAAAATATAGGGTATTACATCCTCCCCACTTTATGAAATTCCCCGAATTTAACTCAAGTACGTACTTGTAGACTGAAATAAGTGGGGGTACTTGACTCTCATAGCATCTTCTATTTCTCACGTAGCTTCTTCAACTGTCTGATTTAGCCATAAAACTTTTACGAACTCAATTTCTTTTGACTATAGCTTTCTTACTTGCCTATCAATAATAGCCATCGGTTCCTCCTCGTAAGACAACTTCTCATAAAGCGGTATAGTAGGTTATTCAAGTACCTAAGATGAGTCTGATATACACTTCCTTAGCATTGAGACATGAAAAACTGGATGAATAAAGGATAACTCAGGAGGAAGTGCCAAACGATAAGCATCGCTCCCACTCGGTCTAGTATCTCATATGGTCCTATAAACCTGGGGCTCAACTTGCCTCTTTTCCCAAATCGCATCACACCTTTCATAGGAGAGACTCGTAAGAACACTTTGTCCCCAATTATGAACACTGAATCTCTTCTTCTCTTATCAGCATAAGACTTATGTCTACTTTGAGCTGCAAGCAATCTCCGTCTGATCAACTTGACCTTGTCCATATATTCTTGTACTAAGTCAAGTCCCAATGAGTTAGTCTCACCAACTTCAAACCATCCTATAGAAGAACGACATCTTCTACCACACACTGCTTCGTACGGTGCCATTTGAATACTGGACTGGAGGCTATTGTTGTAAGCAAATTCAGATAAAGGTAGATAAGTGTCCCAACTACCTCCAAACTCAAGAATTCAAGCTCTCAAGATATCTTCCAAGATCTGTATAGTACGCTCAGACTGGTCGCCTGTCTGTGGATGAAATATAGTGCTAAGATCTACTCGTGTACCCAATGCTTCTTGAAAAGATTTCCAAAAGCGTGAAGTGAACTGTTATCCTCTATCAGAGATGATGGATACTGGAGCTCCGTGAAGGCGGAAAATTTCATTCATAAATATTTGTGTAAGGCCCCAGAAAATTTTGCTAAGCAATATAGGATTTCGGGGTGCCAGGTAGACTAATTATAATATTTTATGTGCTATAAATATTATGTAAATGAATTGGATGTGGTGAATAAGTGTATGAGTCATATAATAAGTAATGTGAGGTCCACGGGGAAGCCTAAGTCCAAGCCAAATGGGAAAATTTCATAACATTCTAAAATTCCAAAGGTATTTGCACAAGTCCACACTTTGAACAAGCATATCTAAATATATATAAGGTATTATGTGATGAATAACCTATCAAATTAAATTTCTTTGAGTCTAGTTTCCAACTCTTCAAACCAGTCGTCATTTGGACATTCCTACACAAAGTTATGATCAAATTACCAAGGGCTGGAAAAATGCGATCCTGTGTCGAATCTGCGATCGCATTTCTGTCCCATTTTTGACTCTGTGATCCCAGATCTGTCGAAAATTGGGCCAGTGTTGCCCAGGTTTGGGAACCTATTTCGCGATGCATTCTACGGCCCACATTCTTGTTTTGCGGTCCATTCTGCGATCACAGACCTTGTTTCGGAGGCTTATTTTTCCTATTTTTATAACCCAATCCCATTTTCATAAATAGGTTTAGGGGCTTCATTTGAGGTCATTTTCTATTGATTTTAGAGAGAGATGAGAGCATATAGAGAGATAAAGAAGGGTCCTAACTTCATAATCACCCAAATCTTGCTCAAGCCTTCAAGAATCAAGGAAGATAACCTTAGATTGTCCTTTATCCGGGTAAGTCCTACTTCCAAAAAATTCATGCAAGAGGTTAGGGGTTCAAATATGTTGTGAGGGTTATAAATAGGCCATGCATGTGGGACTAAGTTGTAGTATGTGATATTACAGAACCAATTTGGGTAGTTCACGTTAAAATTTGGGTGAGGGAAGAAGAAATTGCCATTTCTAAACCTTGAAGTCTACTTCACATGTTAGGTGTTTGATGAAATTCCTAAGAGAGTTACTCCATGGATAATCTTCCTAATTATTAATCGATTTCCGCTACCTCCTTATAGATTGTTATTGCTAGAGGTGTCGGTGTATTGTATAAACTTAAGGAAAAGCTCTTTGAGGTATGTATGGATAACTCTAATCTTCGTAGGATAAAGCCATTGTGTTCACTTTCCGGGTATGATTCTCTTATCGGATATCTATGAAATTTATGTGTTCTATGTGCCTAATTGAGGAATTCTTGCTTCTATGTCGTTCCATGCTATTACCATATCGTTGTGCTACTTGAGTATATGAGTTGTGATCATTATGTTCCTTCTTCAACTATGTGTGCGATCCTTGTATATGATGGGTGTGGTAAATGTGAAAGATTATAATGGTATGAAATATTCATTAAAACATTGTAATGATATGAAATGTGAGTAAAGAGATGGTAATGATATGAAATACGAATCAAGAGGTTGAATTGATATGAAACATGAAACTATGAAATGGATTGTTATGGAATATGGATTAAAGGATGGATTGTTGTGAAATATGAATCAAAAGATTCTAATGATATGAAATATGAATCAAAGAATGATATGTGTTGGGGATCAAAAAGGTTAAAAATGATGTAAGTGATCTAAAATATCCATAAATGGACCAGGAGAATGTCCTAGGGGTGAGAAGGCCTATCCGATCTGGGTGGGATCGGACTCCATGTCGTACACATGGATGACTTGATATTGTGATATGATTATGATATGATGATGATTATTGTCCTCACTGTTTCAGTTGAGATGGACTAGCCGATCGGTAAGAGATCGGACTCCGTGTGCAGTGCACATGCCGCGACGTCAGCCTAGCCGATTCGGGCAGAGATCGGATTCCGTTTGACCAAGCCACAGTGGTGATATCTGATGTGATTGAAATTCAGACCTCACCTAGGATGGCTTAGACAATCGGGTAGTGATCGGACTTCGTGTGACAACGACACAGTGGATCAGTAATAATAATAACAAGATGAAACTTAAAGGAACATAATCCAAAATATGGCAAAACGGGATGAGGGATGTGGAAATTCTTGTTTGTGTCCTCCCTTGCTTCGGTATATTGTTGTATGATTCCTCTATTTGTGTTTGACTGTTGATGTTTATCCTATCTAGAGTAGGTTTGTTCATATATACTAGTACTATTCAATGGTAGTAACGTCCCTTTTGTCGGGGACGCTACATCTTTTAAATGGATGTAGGTGGTTCTGTAGCAGGTAGCGCTGGTCGCCGTTAGTGGTGCCTTCCCTCCATCTCTTTCAGCAGTTCTGGTGAGCCCCGCTTCCTCTCGGGGCTGTGTGTAGTTCATGTTGACTCATGTTGTATATGTCGTTCTTTTAAGTTATAGCTCGGGGCCTTATTGTCGGCAAGTCTATGTATTCTCCGTACTCTTAGAGGCTCCGTAGATATTATGTGGGTTGTATATATATATATATATATATATATATATATATATATATATATTGGGTAGTTGTCTTATTCACTCGTAATCGTGGTCCCGTATCGGGAATGTTGTATTTAGTGTGTATATTTTGGGAATATCAAATGCTAAAATTTTAAAAGAGGAAAAATGGACTTTATGATTATGAAGGCATGTTTTGATTTTCTCGTGCTATTTCATATGAATAATGTATGTTATAAACACGGGGAAACGCGTTGGGTAGGAAAGACAAATCAGTTTCGCTTGACAGGGTTCATTCGGTTAGGCGTTGATCCCGTCCCTCGGTTTTGGGGCGTGACAATCTGTGCATACCTCACTCCACCATATGTAGTCTTCACTGGCAAAAAATGTGTTGATTTCGTCAGTCGATCTAGAATCACCCATACAGAGTCATAATCTTTAAGGGTTCATGGTAGCCCGGTGACATAATCCATAGTAATTCTTTCCCATTTCCACTCTGGAATATCAATTTGTTGTAGTAGTCCTGCTGGTCGTTGATGCTCAGTTTTGACCTGCTGATACGTCAAACAGCTAGAAACAAAGTTTGCAACATCTTTCTTCATACCTTCCCACCAATAAATTGCTTCAGGTCATGGTACATTTTTGTGGATCCAGGGTGTATGGTGTGTTTAGAGTTGTGGTCTTCCTCAAGAATAGAATGTCTCAACCCATCTACGTATGCTACGCATAGTCTGTCCCTCATTCGAAGCACACCATCACTTTCAACAATCATATCCTTGCTTTTACCAACTAAGGCCTCATCTCTGTATTTGCATAATCGCTCATCCTCGTATTGGGCAGCCTTAATGCGCTCAACTAATGAAGACTTAGCCTGAGCACAAGCCAACAATGCCTCTGAATTTCCGACACTAAATATGATACCTGTATCTTCTAGTCTCTGAATATCTTTAGCCAAAAATCTCTTTGCAGGAGCTATATGTGACAAACTCCCCATACATTTTTTGCTCAATGCATCATCCACCACATTGACTTTTCTAGGGTGATACAAAATAGAACAGTCATAGTCTTTGAGTAGTTCCATCCAACGACGCTGCCAAAGATTCAGATCTCTCTACTAAAAGAACTTTAGACTTTTATGGTCAGTATAAATCTCACAAGTTTCGCCATATAGGTAATGCCTCCAAATGTTTAGAGCAAATATCATTGTAGCCATCTCCAAATCATGTGTAGGATAGTTTTTCTCGTGCTTTTTCAATTGTCTTAAAGCATAAGCTATTACACAACCATTTTGCATGAGAACACATCCTAATCCTACCCTCGAGGCATCACAAAATACTGAAAATCCTCCAGAACCTGATGGTAAGGCTAAAATTGGTGCAGTTGTCAGAAACGTTTTGGGTTTTTGAAAGCTCTGCTCACATTCCTCCATCCGCTGAAGCTTTACATTTTTTTTTGTGTTAGCTTGGTCAGTGGCGCTGCTATTCTGGAGAAATCCTGCACAAAACGCCTGTAATAGCCTGTCAAGCCTAAAAAGCTACGAATCTCTATAGGAGAAGTAGGTCTGGGCCATTTCTACACAGCTTATGTCTTCTTAGGATCTACCATAATTCCATCTTTGGATACAACATGCCCCAGAAATGATACTGAGTCTAGCCAAAATTCACACTTTGAGAACTTAAAATAAAGTCGATGTTCTCGCAATGTCTGCAACACAGTCCTGAGATGATTCTCGTGTTCTCCTCGGCTACGAATATATATCAGGATATCATCAATAAATACTATTACAAATCTATCCAGAAACGGCTTGAACACCCTATTCATTAAATCCATGAATGCAACTGGAGCATTAGTTAGTCCGAAAGGCATCACAAGAAATTCATAGTGCCCGTATCGAGTTCTGAAAGCAGTCTTAGAAATATCTTCATCTTTGATTCTAAGTTGATGATAACCAGAACAAAGGTCAATCTTTGAAAAGTGGGCAGCTCCTTGTAACTGGTCAAACATGTCATATATACGAGGCAAAAAATATTTATTGCGTATTGTTATCTTGTTCAACTGCCTGTAGTCAATGCACATTCTCAGGGATCCATCTTTCTTCTTTACAAACAGTACTGGTTCACCCCACGGAAATATACTTGGTCTGATAAAACCCTTATCTAACAAATCATGTAGTTGTTGTTTTAGCTCCTTCAACTCTGTTGGTGCCATCCGATATGGTGGTATTGATATGGGTTGTGTGTTAGGTGGAAAATCAATACCAAAATCTATTTCTCGTACTGGAGGCAATATCCTGGTAAATCCTCAGGAAATACATCAAAAGATTCTCTCACAACTGGAACATTTTCTATACTAATTGTTTCCTTTCTTGTGTCATTTACAATAGCTAAGAGACCCAAGAAACCTTTCTTCAGAAGTCGTTGAGCCTTCATAAAAGATATAACTTTGCAAGTCTCTGGAACCTGACCCCCTTTTAGAACAAATCTAGGTTCGTTTGGTATCTAAAACTTGACTATCTTTGCATGGCAATCGACGATAGCATAGCAAGAAGATAACCATTCCATTCCCATCAACATGTCTGTAATGACCCGGCCGGTCGTTCCGTGATATTAGCCCAGTTTTCTCTATTTCTGCTTCATTTTGTGTTGTTTAACTAATTCATGTTGTGTTGGGTCGGATGGCTCGGGTTCGTAGTGGTCGTGGTGAGAAAAGAGACACTTAGTCTCTTAAGATGGTTTAATAATTGGAAAAGTCAACCGGAAGTTGACTTATGGGTAAATGGTCTCGGAATGTGGTTTTTATGCCTCAGATAGCTTCGTGAGGTGATTTGGGGCTTAGGAGCATGTTCGGAATATTGTTCGGAGGTCCGGAGTAGAGTTAGGCTTGAATTAGTGAAATTGGATTTTTGGCGATTTCCGGTCGGCTGTGGAAAATTAGCTATCGGAGTCGGAATGGAATTCCAAAAGTTGGAACATATTCGTAGTGTCATTTTGGATGTGTGTGCAAATATTCAGGTCATTCGTACGTGATTTGGGTGGTTTCGGCATCGTTGGCAAAATTTAGAAGTTTCTAAGTTCTTAGGCTTGAATCTGAGGTTGATTTGGTGTTTTGGCATTTTTTTGAGTGGTTTGAAGGCTTGACTAAGTTTGAATGAGGTTATGAGATGTGTTTTCATGTTTGGTTGAGGTCCCGAGGGCCTCGGGTGTGTTTTGAGTGGTTAACGGACCAATTCTTGGACTTAGGAAATGGCAGATTTTTCTGGTGTAAAGGCTTCTGGTTTTCTTATACGCGATCGCATGGGTATGTTCGTGATCACATAGGTGATGTGCCGGAGAATTTCGGCACATTTAATATCAAATTTCTTAGATTTTGGCTTGTTTAAAGAGCAATTATGTTTTATACTTATGTAATTTTAATGTTTTGCAGTGTATGAGGTTGGAGAACTCAAGAACATGTAAACGAAATCAAAAAGCCGAAAAAGGACAAGAAAAGTGGAAAATGCGATCGCAAAAGTGAATCCGCGGACCGCAGATTCAACATGCGGTCCGCATAATGATCATGGAAATCGCAGAGCCCAACAGTCTACTTGGGAAATTTCACGTGCAAGAACGCGGTCCATTATGCGATCGCATAACAGTTCTACGAGCCGCATAATGGACAACAAATATCCTTGGCTAAACGCTGAGATCAGGAATGCGATGATACTATGCGGTCCCATATCAAGAATGTGGACCACATAACCGGAATGCGATGGCCACATGGGAACTAGGGTTTCAAGTCTGCGATGGATTCGTCAAGAATGCAAACCGCATATCTGTTATGCGACAGAAATGCGGTCGCATAGTTGATCTGAAAGGGTATTTTTGTCCAATTTCGACCCCGAATTTTAGCCCACTATAAATATATTTATTGGGGTTTTATGGGTCATTCTTGTCTGGTTTTAGAGCTACAATATACACTTTGAATATTCCTCTCTTTTGGAAGCTTTAGAAGTGAAGATTCTTGCATTTTGTAAGCTTTTATGACATTTATTATTCTCAACTTTTTGTATTTAAGTATGAGTAGCTAGCTTTAAATACTAAGGTTGTGGACCCTAAATGGGTGTTATGTTAATGGGTGTTTAACATTGAATATATATATAATGGTTGGTTGATATATATTTACTTCTCATTCTTCATTTATTGTTGGTGGTTGCAAACATTAACAAGTGCCATTAAATTCTTTCTTTACTTGGAAAAGTGAGTTAGAATTGGTAGGAGTAAATATCAAAGGCTCAAGGCGTTAAACCTTGTTTAATAGAATCGCTTAAGAATAAGTGGGTTTAATTTGGCATTAATTGATGACTCTTCATTGCAACTCTTTTATATTTGGAAAAATCATAAAGAGGAAATACTACCCAACTATTGGAAAATATTGGGTAGTCAATTAGAAATCATTTGCATATCTAAAGGACCTTCCATTAGAAATATATCATATTGACACCGATTGGCATTACACTTCATTTGTCACGACCCAAATTCCCAACCTTAGTGATCGTGATCGCGCCTAACACCACACTTGCTAGGCAAGCCAATGTTAGAAGTAGATTAACTAATTTTCCTTAATTATTACTTCAGCATAAATAATTTAATTTAAATGAACTTAATCAAATTAATTCCCAACAACCACAAAATAAAATAATAAAACTGACCAACTAAATGAAACAAACCACGATAATATTTATAATAAAAACTCTAGAACTACCCTAGGCTCTGGTGTCACAATCCACAAACAACTAAAGAATACTACAAGTAATGTCTGAAAGAAATAGTGTAACTGTTCTGAATGATATAAAACAATGTATGTAAATATAGGAGAAGACTCTCGGATATCTGCGAACGTCGGCAGATGTACCTCGTGTCTCCAAACGAAATCGGGTAGTCGTCCTAGAATCCTCTACTGCTGAATGGTATCTGGATCTGTGCAAAAAGAGCACAGAGTGTAGTATCAGTACAACCGACCCCATGTACTGAGTAAGTGCCGAGCTTAACCTCGGCGAAGTAGTGACTAGGCTAAGTCGGGCTTCAACAATATAATCTTTAACAACACTGAATAATGAGAAAGAAAGAAATCTAAACAATAGATAATTAAGTGTTGCAACCAAATAAAATAAAATAACTCAGCTATAACCAATTCTCAAATATCTCTTCAGAGTTCCAAACTTTAACTTTAAATAAAAATAGTACTAAAATATTTAAAGAGTAGTAAAATAAACATTTTAGCTTTTCAAAACTTTGATTCTCTTTTTCTTGAAAAATCAGTAAAATATAAATGTAAATATCCTCCCTTATCACTCCTTGTTGCGGCGTGCAACCCGCTCCCACCTGTCCTCCCTTATTGCTCCTCCCTAAAATATCTCCCTTATTACTCCTGTTGCGGCGTGCAACCCGATCCCACCTGTCCTCCCTTATCACTCCTTGTTGCGGCGTGCAACCCGCTCCCACCAGACATATCATATCAGTTTATTCAAAATTTCACAAATCAGGCCAAGCCTTTCACAATACTTTTGTTTCAACAATTATAAATAATAAACTGCATTTTTCTCATGACTTCATCAATAACCTCTCAACCAAGAAACCAACAAGAATATCAAAATATATGCATTTATTCGATAAAACAATACCAAACCTCTCAGCCATATTTATATCACGAGGAAACCAGTTCAAACAATCAATACTCTTTCAAAATAGTCACAACAATACTAACAACAATTCAACAAGGCCAAATAGTCATAGAAACAATAATGAATATGTAACAGTTATCAAATAAGTGGGGAATGGGAAAGGGGATCATATTTTAGCAAACACTTTGGGTGGTGCATAGATGCTCGTCACCACACCTATACACCACGCCCATGAAATTCACATAACAAACAAGTGGAGAGTCATATTCCCTCAAGCTAAAGTTAGGTCAAACACTTTCCTCAATTCCGCAGGTCACTCACTGCTCAATTATTGCTTTTCTTTTTGAATTCACCTCTAACTTGCTCGAATCTAATAAAAATTAACTTAATATCATAACTAATGATAAAGAAACTAACTTTATTGAAAATATAATTTTTCCTAAGCTTTTCTCAGAAAAAGTGAAAACCCGACCCCGGGCCCGCTTGATCAAAACTCGGGGTTCAGACCAAATTACGTTTACCCATTCACCCACGAACCCAAATATGCTATTAGTTTTTAAATATGACCTAAATTTAATATAAAATTTTAATTTTTACAAAACTCCCTAATTCTACCTAAATCCTAGATTTTTACCATGAAAATTATTTGTTTTAGCTTTAAAAGTGATGCAAAATAATAAGGAATTGAAAGAACATGGTTTGGAATTGACTACCTATCAATTGGAGATGAAGATTTTTGAAGAAAAATCGTTTTTAGGGCTGGAACTTCGAAAAATTGGAGAAGAAAGGGTTATGTCCGTTTTTAACAGGTATTTATATTAGCTCGGTTGGGCAACTGTGCGATCGCGGGTAATTATATATGATCGCACAGGGTAAGGGGAAACTGGGTTGTGCGATCGCGGGGGTGAGGGTGCGTTCGCACAGGGTAGGGGGCTGGGGGCTGTGCGTTCGCATGTGTTTAGGTGCGGTCGCACAGTAGAGCTTGGACTGTGCTCCGCGATTGCAGGCTTATTTGTGCGATCGCACAGGGTTCCAAACAGGGCCTCCAACTTTACTCTGTGTTATCGCGGTCTTTCCTATGCGATCGCACAGGTCAAAATACCTGGACACCAGCACGGATCCGGGCCCGTTTACTTAAAATGTTGACCAAAGTCAACTTTTATCAAATTTAAATTCTAAAAATTACTATTTCTCATATTTTCACATAAAAGCTTTCCGGTTTCACGCCCGGACTGCGCACACAAATCGAGGTATTTTATTTTAGTCTTTTTATGGTTATTTTGAATGAAACGGAGTCTAATTTTATAAAATAAACCCTTGGGTAATCAAAATCTCCACCTCTAAAACACACGTTCGTCCTCGAACGGACATAGAAAATTACCTGAAGTGGCGAACAAGTGTGGGTATCTACTCTGCATGTCTGACCGGACTCCCAAGTAGCTGCCTCAACGGCTGGCCTCTGCACTGCACTCGAACTGAAGGGAAACTCTTATATCTCAATTGGTGAACTTGCCGGCCTAAAATAGTTACCGGCTCCTCCTCATAAGTCAAGTTTTTGTCCAATTGGACAGAGCTGAAATCTAACACAGGGGACGAGTCACCATGATATTTCCGGAGCATAGACACATGGAATACCGGATGAATTGAGGATAACCCCGGAGGCAATGCAAGTTTGTAAGATACCTCTCCCACCTTATCAAGAATCTCAAACGGCCCGATATACCTAGGTCTCAACTTTCCATTCTTCCCAAACCTCATAACACCCTTCATGGGCGACACACGAAGCAATACCCTCTCTGCAACCATGAATGCTACATCACGAACCTTGCGATCGGCATAACTCTTTTGCCTAGACTGAGCTGCACGAAGTCTCTCTTGAATAATATTGACCTTATCCAAGGCCTCCTGAACTAAGTCGGTACCCAACAACCGAGTCTCTCCTGGCTCAAACCATCCAACTGGCGATCTGCACTGTCTACAATATAACGCCTCATAAGGAGCCATCTGAATGCTCGACTGATAACTATTATTATAAGCAAACTCTGCTAACGGCAAGAACTGATCCCATGAACCTCCAAAATCAATAACACAAGCGCGAAGCATGTCCTCCAATATCTGGATGGTACGCTCGGACTGCCCGTCAGTCTGAGGGTGAAATGTTATACTCAACTCCACTCGGGTACCCAACTCACGTTGAACTGCCCTCCAAAAGTGCAAAGTAAACTGCGTACCCCGATCAGAAATGATAGACACAGGCACCCCATGAAGGCGAACAATCTCCCGAACATACAACTCAGCCAATCGCTCTGAAGTATAAGTACTAGCCACTGGAATGAAGTGTGCTGACTTAGTCAGTCTATCTACAATAATCCAAACTGCATCGAATTTCCTCTGAGTCCGTGGGAGCCCAACAACGAAGTCCATACTGATACGCTCCCACTTGCACTCAGGAAATCTTTATCTGCTGAAGAAAACCACCAGGTCTTTGATACTCATACTTTACCTGCTGACAATTTAAGCAACGAGCCACATAAGCCACAATGTCCTTCTTCATCCTTCTCCACCAATAATGTTGTTTCAAATCTTGGTACATTTTTGTTGAACCTGGGTGAATAGAGTACTTGGAGATGTGAGCCTCCTCAAGGATCAATTCACGGAGGCCATCAACATTAGGCACACACAACCTACCCTGCATCCTCAAAACGCCATCATCTCCAACTGTAACCTGCTTGGCATCGCCTTGCCGAACTGTGTCCCTAAGGACCGCCAAATGTGGGTCATCATCTTGCCGCTCTCGGATACGATCAATTAGAGAAGACCGAGCGACAGTATAGACTAGGACACTGCTGGAAGAAATATCCAACCTCACGAACTGATTAGCCAAAGTCTGGATGTCTGAAGCCAACAGTCTACTGTCAACTAGGATATACGCAAGATTGCCCCTACTCACTGCCTTCCTACTCAATGCATCGTCCACCACATTGGCCTTCCCCGGTGATACAATATAGTGGCATCATAATCTTTTAACAACTCTGACCATCTCCGCTGCCTCAAATTTAGATCTTTCTGCTTGAATAAGTACTGGAGACTGTGATGGTCAGTAAAAACCTCACACGGCACACCATAAAGATAGTGCCTCCAAATTTTCAATGCATGAACAATGGCTGCCAACTCTAAGTCATGAACATGGTAATTCTTCTCATGGACTTTCAACTGACGAGACGCATACACAATCACTCTGCCATCCTGCATTAATACCGTTCCAAGTCAAACTCGGGAAGCGTCACAATGCACCGTGAAAGAACCTGAACCTGATGGTAATACCAACACCGGTGCTGAAGTCAAGGCAAATCTTAAGTTCTAAAGTTCAACCCACACTCGCCTGACCATTCGAATGGAACATCCTTTCGTCTCATTATGTTTCTTAATAGTTGTTCACAGTCCCTTACAGAATCATTATATGCTTCACATCAACAAAGAAAAATCTCCTTTCAAACCTTCATAACACTGATAACGAAATGTGATTCACGAAGGCCTCATAATTATATACCCGAATCAACGTGTCTCATTTAACGCCACCCGGGCGGGCACATACCTCGTAGGTTAGAGCTCAATAATTATAGCACGAATTTGGAAAATTATGAACAGATAGTTAATTTATTTATTTCTTTATTTCTTTATTTAATTATTATCACTGTTACTTTTATTATTAGTATTTATTCATTTATTATTATGATTATTATCATTATTTCATACATAAATTGTTGAATAGGCCTAACAGACATGAATCTCTACCAGTACAATAGTAAAATTTTGATTCACACCGGAGAATTTAAACACAAGAATTTCCACAAGGATCCCATCCTTACACAACTTCCACCGCGTCTCGTAGCTCGGTTTAAACATACCAAATCATATCAAAACGCGAGGATCTCGTCCTCAATTCTGAATTACAAGTAATATGCATATCGCCACTCAAAATCTTCCATTTTCTTCTTTTGAATATTATCCGTTAAATAAAATTACAACACGTAATGATAGACATAGCTATCTCCATAGAATTTTTCAATACCAGGGTTCACATAAGTATATTTCAAAGTTACGAAGCTCACCTGAGAGTGGAGCATTTTAGGAGAATTTTATTAAATACGCATAACCGAATTAAGTTCAGGAAATCATCACTTTATACTAATTATAGAATTTTATTGTAATGACACCATTTAATGTAACGACGTCAGCCATACCATAGAAAATATACCAACATGCTAGGTCTCCACCTCTAGGAGTCTGACCTCCACCTTCGACATTCCGACCCCTTTCTCCCTAGCTGGTCATGTAAGTTGAGTTGTAACTGCAATGGGACACGTACCCTGAGTGTTCTGATGAAATATGACTCTCCCAAGTCTAGGACAATTTCTATTACTAGACGAAATGAAGTATCAACTTGCCATGGGTCGCACAAAATTTCATAATCGTAATTGAGTCCTTTAATGAGTCTATACTTGCTCTTTGGCTGGATAAACCGAAGTAGGAGTGTGACGGCTAACTTGCCGAACTTGATGGCATATTCCGACACCGTCATAGTGACCTGACGCAACCGTTTCAAACCTTATGCACCATGCATTATGGAGGGTCCGAGAAACAAATTCTTTCAAAAGCATTTATGAGAACTAAGTCAAATAGTTGATGTTGCACTGACTGGTCGTCTTCTTCGTAGGCTTGCCTCAACCACCGACGACCAATTTCTCCTTTACCATGTTGACTCAACACCGCTGAGCTACCCAGCTCATTCATGTACTCTTTGTTATTCCTTGGGGTAACTCTTGTTCCTATTGATGCACAACGATCCCACAAGTAAAGCTTTATACAGATAAATCATATAGTCTAGAAGCTTGACAACCATTGTACTCCCTCTGGAACACCCCAAATCCGCCATCGTAACTTCCACGCTGAGTAAAACTTCTGTAGATCTAAAGTTGTTTATATAACTCCTTTGGTACTGAGGTATATGGTCATTAAGGAGGCAGACACACCGCAATTCTTAGCTTTATATCTTGCCAAAAATCTCAGGCCTTATACCTTTCAAGCCAAAATTGATATAACACATGACCCCACAATCTATTCCTTGACAATGAACTTCCCCACTTGGCACGAAGTCATAGGTCACAATGCCTGGCAATCCACCATGTTAAATTTCACAGCTCAAATACTTCAACCCCGTTACTTCCAACTTATTCCCATGTTTCGAATTATTTCATAGCAGCGGTCAAGAAAACCATGCGGGTTCTCAAAAGATGTACCACTGAAATGGAGTGGAAATAGTTTGATAAACTTGTCCAACCTCGCTAAACGGACTAGTGCACCCTGTAACAGTGGAGTTACTATAAATCCTTCCGGGATCTGAATTAATCCAACATGTACCGACTGAGCTAGAACCTCCGCGTCTAGATCCATTCGAGACTTTACAATAGGTGCTGGTGTTCGAGATTTGGTATGAGCTCTGCTTCTGTCTATTTCCCTAATCGTAGCTGTCATTGGGGCTTCGTCTCTTGTCCGGTTGCAAACACTTTGCACGTTGTCGAGATTTGTGAGAGGACAAGAATAGACAAGTTCAATCATCAATGGTAGAATAAATTCGCACGATAGAGTATAATAGAAGTGAGATTGTTCCTAACTCAATAGCCTTTGAGATATAAGTACAGACGTCTCCATACCAATCCTTTAGACTCTACTAAGCTTGTTCGTGGATTGTGGGACCTAAGTAAACCTAGTGCTCTGATACCAACTTGTCACGACCCAAATTCCCAACCTTAGTGATCGTGATGGCGCCTAACACCACACTTGCTAGTCAAGCCAATGTCAGAAGTCGATTAACTAATTTTTCTTAATTAATTACTTCAGCATAAATAATTTAATTTAAATGAACTTAATCAAATTAATTTCCAACAACCACAAAATAAAATAATAAAACTGACCAACTAAATAAAACGAACCACGATAATATTTATAATAACAACTCTAGAACTACCTTAGGGTCTGGTGTCACAATCCACGAACAACTAAAGAATACTATAAATAATGTCTGAAAGAAATAGTGTAATTGTTCTGAATGATATAAAACAATGTGTGTAAATATAGGATAAGACTCTCGGATATCTGCGAACGTCGGCAGATGTANTATCAGTACAACCGACCCCATGTACTGAGTAAGTGCCGAGCCTAACCTCAGCGAAGTAGTGACGAGGCTAAGTCGGGCTTCAACAATATAATCTTTAACAACACTAAATAATGAGCAAGAAAGAAATCTAAACAATAGATAATTAAGTGTTGCAACCAAATAAAATAAAATAACTCAGCTATAACCAATTCTCAAATATCTCTTCAGAGTTCCAAACTTTAACTTTAAATAAAAATAGTACTAAAATATTTAAAGAGTAGTAAAATAAACATTTTAGCTTTTCAAAACTTTGATTCTCTTTTTCTTGAAAAATCAGTAAAATATAAATTTAAATATCCTCCCTTATCACTGTCATATATTTATATCCCCTATCCACCCTTATCGCAGTCATATATATTTATTTCTCCTGTCCACCCTTATCACAGTCATCAGTCATATATATTTATTTCTCCTGTCCACCCTTATCACAGTCATATATATTTATTTTCCCTG
>ML268256.1:114065-136812 GCA_005239495.1 Nicotiana undulata | reverse complement strand
ATGTTCGATGGAACGTGTGTCATCCTTACCTACTTTGCCAACCCCTATAATTTTACCTTTCTTGCCATTTCCAAAGGATACATTTCCTCCTTTGAGATTTTCAAGTGAAAGGAACTGTTCCTTGTTCCCCGTCATATGCTTTGAGCAGCCACTATCCGAAAACCAAATTTGGCTGCTTCCTCTCACTTGTACCTACAAAAGGAAATCAGGGGTTAGTTTTAAGAATCCAAACTAGTTTGGGTCCTTTTCTATGAGAGAATGGATGAATCAAAATTTTTTTGGCCCAATTTGGTAGCTAGTTTTTCTTTTGGACAAACCTCTCATTTTTTCGACTGGCCTTCTCTTTTGCAGTACACTCATATTTGAAGTGGTCGGTCTTACCGTAATGGGCGCAGATTTTATTTTCAGGGAGAGTGAGATACTTGCTTTTGGGATCCCACTTGGGCAATTGACTCCCAAAAACAAGCCCTCTCTGGTTGCTACTATGATTCTCTTGAAGTCATGTCAAGGCATCAGAGGATTTATTCCATTTAAAGGTTCTATCTAATTCATGTTTGACATTGCCAAGGTCTTCTTTGAGTGATTTTATCTGTTCATCCTTGGCATACATTTTATCTTTTAGTTTTCCCAAATTTTCTTCTAACATGACATGAGAGTGATCAACAACCTTTTTACTGGATCCTAATCTCAGTTTTAAGTTTTCAGATTTTAATTCTAGAATCTCAGTCTCAAGTGGATGAACCTGGTTCAATAGGACAGTGTTTTTCTTTTCAGATTCACTGACTCTGATTTCCAGGTTCATGCACTTTGCTTTTAGCATTGCACATTCTTTAGAGAGTTGATCATTCTCTTTGGATGTTTCCTCAGAATCATCTATGAAATCAAGTAGCAACTCAGAGAGTTTTTCCTTAGATAGGAACTTTATTTTGTTTTTAAGATGGGAAATGCTTACCTGTGGTTCTTCATCAGATTCTCCAATTTCCATGAGCGCCTGATCTTCAGTCTCCCCATCTTCTGATTCCTCATCTGAACTTTTCCCCCAAGCAGCGACCATAGCCTGTGTTGTGGTCTTCTTGGGTTGGACCAATTCCTTCTTCCTGTTCCTTCTTTCATATCTCTCATTTTTCCACTCTACTTCCCACTGGGGACAACTTTTGATGAGATGGTCAGTCTTACCACATTTGTAGCATCCCTCGTTGGTTGGCATTTCTGGAGATTTTGCTTTGTTGTAGTTTCCTCCTCTAGAGATGCCCTTCTTCCTTATGAGGAAGTTTCTGAATTCTTTGGTAATCATGGACAACTCATCTTCCTCCAGATCTTCTCCCTCAGTGATTCTCATAGCTAGAATCCTCTCCTTCTTTGGTCCATCCATCTTCATTGTCTTCCTTCTGAGTTCATAGGCAATGAGGTTTCCAATCAGCTCATCTAATCTCAGGATTGCCATATTTTTGGATTCCTGGATAGTAGTGATTTTGCTTTCCCAGGAAATTGGCAAGACCCTTGTTAGGATCTTCTCAACCCTGTCCTCTTCAAGAATGACTCTTCCAAGAGATTTTAGTTCATTAGTTAAGGTTATGAACCTTGTATACATCTCTTGGATAGTCTCTCCTTCTTTCATAGTGAAGTTTTCATACTGGGAGTATAGTAGTGTACCTCTTGACCTCTTTACCTGAGGTGTTCCTTCATGGGATACTTGTAGAGTATCGCAGATTTCTTTGGCCGTGGTGCAACTTTGGATTCTGCTGTATTCATCTGGACCTAATGCATAAACTAGCCACTTCTTGGACTTAGCATTCTTCTCCCATTTCTTCAGGTCTTCCGCAGTGCAATCAGCCCTAGTTTTTGGTACATCCACTCCTTTAGCAGTCTTCTTCATTGTAGCTAGAGGCTCATCAGTGACTATGTCTCAGATTTCATAGTCTTGTCCTATCAGGTGGTCCTTCATCCTGTTCTTCCACCAAGAGTAGTACTGGACATTGAAGAGTGGTGGCCTTGCAGTTGATTGACCTTCCCAGTTCCCAGGTGGTGCACTCATTTTAATCTTTTTCAAGGTGTTAGCCTTTTCAAGGATAACCTGCTCTGATACCAATTGATATTTTAGACGTTAATACCACACAAGAATATATGTTAAATGTGTGGTACCCAATATTTCGAGTGTTGTCTCACAAGAAGAACCTGGTTCTTCTTTGTGTTCCAACTTCTACTAGTGCGAAATAATAAAAGCAGTAAAGTAAAAACACACAGATTTTTACGTGGAAAACACCTAGCTCAAAAGGTGAAAAAACTACGACCTACTTATCAATAGGATTTTCTCAAACTCTTCACTAAAAACTCTGAGCCAAACGGACTTACAAAATAAACTCTTTTGTAATCCTAGGACTAACTCTAATCCCTTTGTATCAACTAGCCTCTAGCTAATTTCTACAAGCTTCAAGTTAACTCTAACTTGAACAATGTGTACCTATTACAATTTGCTTCTAAGAAAGCTGATAAGATACAATATTGAAACACCTACTACAATCAACTAGACTCAATACATCAATGATGAAACTAGTTTTTCTAGCTGATCTGTAGCCTTTGTATCGCACAATAAATCTGCTTGCAAAACAACTCTGGGAATTTTGCTTTCAGATCTTGATTCACTTCAGTACTTGTGCGTCTCTTTCTCCAGCAGAAATACTTCAAGTATTTATAGAGTCAGTAGTTGAATTTGTCGATCAATTCTAGTTCA
Source organism: Nicotiana undulata (assembly GCA_005239495.1). Classification (NCBI taxonomy): domain Eukaryota; kingdom Viridiplantae; phylum Streptophyta; class Magnoliopsida; order Solanales; family Solanaceae; genus Nicotiana; species Nicotiana undulata. The sequence goes on along the minus strand of ML268256.1, from coordinate 134,081 downwards.
ACTCTTCTTGGGAGAAAGAATTCGAATTAAACTCAACTTCCTTCCTTTGTTACTTTCCTTGCTGAATTAAACTTCTATTCTCTCATCAGTTTGCAACCTTTTCGCATTAGGAGACAATCTTTTGGTTCAGTGATACTTCAAAATCACAAATATCTCCTATGCATATACGGTACATGTGCCAGCTGTTCTGTTCAAGAATGTGTGCTCTGATGGACCTGTTTCAACTGGTCAACCTTTGTCAATCTTCAAAACTATACAGTGACATGGGTCAACAACAAGAATCAATTAAGTTGGGAACAGAAAAGGGATCATGCTTAACAGGAAAATTAGGTGGTGCATAGATACTCGTCACCTCACCTATACACCACGCACATGCATTTCACATAGCAAACAAGTGGGGATTCCTATTCCCTCAAGTCAAAGTTAGACCAAACACTTACCTCAATTTCGCAGGCCACTCACAGCTCAATTATAGTTTTTCCTTTAGAATCTTGCTCTAAATTGCTCGAATCTAGTCATAATTAACTCAATACCATTAATTAAGACTAAAGGAACTAACTTTATTGAAAAATATAATTTTTCCTAAGTTTTCTATATAAAAAAAAGTGAAAATCTGACCCGGGCCCGCTTGGTCTAAACTCGGGGTTCGAACCAAATTACGTTTACCCATTCACCCACGAACCCAAATATACTATTAGTTTTGAAATTCGACCTTAGTTCTATGTAAAAATTAGATTTTTACAAAATTTCCTAATTCTACCCAAACCCTCAATTTTTACAATGAAAATTCTTAGTTTTTGCTTTAAAAGTGATGAAAAACAGTAAGAAATTGAAAGTACAAAGTTTAGAATTGATTACCTATGACTTGGGGATGATAATTGTCTAAAACAATCGTTCTTAGGGCTGTAAACTTCGAAAATAAGCAGAAGAAGAAGGTCTGCCCCTTTTTAATATATTTTCTGCCAGCTATTCTGCCTCGTTTCTCATGCCAAACGATCCCGAAACTCGATTTTTATGAGTCCAATGGATTACTTGTGAAATTCTAGTCAAGTTAGGCTTTTGAATAAATCCATTTGACCTTATAATGAAGGAGATATGTAGGTTTTAATATTTGGAAATAGTGCAGATTTTTAATACGCCGTCAGAGACAATTTCGTAATTAACCTGAAAAATCTAGCAACCTTAGTAAAATGACTATGACATCCTCATACGATGTCTAAATTCGATGATTCTTTTTGCTACGGGTCCGTAATTACGATACAGATCTAATACTTCATTTAAAACAAAAATCGAAGCTCATTTGTTCAATATGATATCATTTATGCTTGAAGAAACGACGTTGAAGCATAAGAAAGAACGAGCGCAACACAACCCAAACCTATTTGAAACTCATCCGAGTCCTCGGGGCTCTAAGCCAAACATGCACGCAAGTTTAAAAGCATCATACAGACTTGCTCGTGCGGTCAAAACATGAAAATAACATGTAAAACTATGAATTAAACCTCAAAACTCATCATTTTCATCAAGAACACTTAAAGTTCATAACTTTTCAACCGAATGGCTGAATCACGTCAAACGAACTCCATTTTTCACCAAATTTCACAGTAAACCTTTAAATACTATAACAAATCTGTATCGGACTCCGGAACCAAATTACGGCCCTGATACCAATGGTTTCAAAAATTAATTCTTTTCTTTATTTCATTAATATTTCAGCAAAACAATTTCTTTCAAAAATTAATTTCTAAGGCTTGGGACCTCGAAATTCATTTTCGGGCATACGCCCAAGTTCCATATTTTACTGCAGACCTCCCAGGATCGTCGAAACACAAATCCGAGTCCGTTTACTCAAAATGTTGATCATAGTCAACTATAATAAAAAATTTACTCTAGAAATTACTATTTCTCATATTTTAACATAAAAGCTTTCCAATTTTATGCTCGGACTGCGCACGCAAATTGAGGTACTTAAAATTAGTCTTTTTATGGCTAATAAGCCTAGAATTGGGTCTAAATTCTTAAAATGACCCCTTTGGGTCATCACACCTACATACCAGACAGATTCGCTCAACCAGAATTACCAAGGAATGGGTGGAATTCTTTGCTAATCTGACCGAAGAATAGGTACAATGGATGTTCGAGTGGTTCCCGACGGACAAGTTTATCATCAGGTCCAGGTATGCACCGCACTTAGTGCTGATTGGGTTGAGAGGTATCTACCCCTATGTTCCTCTCTGAGTCATGAGACAGGAGGGCAGAAAGAAAGTTGTGCCAAGGGTTGCAAAGATGGGTCACTTCAGAGCAGATTTCCACGATGACGATGTTCCCTACAAGTGCCAAGCTCAACACATGTGGCACTGCAAAATCGTCCTAGAGAAATACTATTGAACTAGACAGGTACCATGCTGGGTGTGCACCTTTCTACCAAGCATGGCTGGAAGACAACTTGGATGGGATAGTGAGACCCGGAATCAATCGAGGCAATGGAATCATATATGAGGATGTTGAAGCTCAGGTCGGGTACAACCGACTGCGCAAAAGGGTTCATAATTCCGAGAATGAACATCGTGAAATACATGAGACCAACAAGAGGTTGATCGAGGAGTGGAAGGAGATGACTATCCTTTCCAATAGGAAGCTGGAATACTTGGAGCGAGGTATAGTGGATCGAGAATTGACAGAACGCCAAGGGGAATGAGGGAGGACACCTGGCTAGAGTGTACCTGCTGCTGGGACTGCGCGAGCTGGGAAATTTGTTCGATGGAATCAAGAATATCGAATCTGGGGAAGGTCCTTCTGGGACCAAATAGGCTAGATTTACTTTTTCTTTCATCAATGTAATAAGTCCAAGTTCCATTAGAGACTTATTTCCTATTTGTTATTTTAGTATCATTTTTGGGAGTCCCTGCCGGAAAGTTGCTTGGGTTCATCATTAGTCGCCGAGGGATAGAAATGGATCCATCAAAAGTCAAAGCCATCCAGGAGCTGCCACCACCAAAGAGTAAGAAGGATGTAATGAGTTTTCTGGGACAACTAAATTACTCCAGCCGGTTCATAGCCCAGTCCACGGTTATATGTGAACCATTCTTCAAAATGTTAAAGAAAGACGCTGCGGCCAAATGGACCGAGGACTGTCAAAAGGCCTTCGACAGAATCAAGGAGTACTTATCAACACCACTAGTCTTGGTACCGCCAGAGCCAGGTAGACCCTTATTACACTACCTTGCAGTACTAGATGGAGATTTCAGTTGCGTTTTGGGGCAGCACGATGAGACGGGAAGAAAGGAACAGTCTATCTATTAACTTAGTAAGAATTTCACTCCATACGAGGCACGATATTCTCTACTAGAACACACATGTTGTGCTCTAACCTGGGTAGCTAGAAGCTGAGGTACTACTTCTATGCCTACACAACATACCTCATATCAAGGATGGATCCCTTGAAGTATATCTTTCAAAATCCTATGCCCACTAGCAAGCTGGCTAAGTGGAAAATCTTGCTGAGTGAGTTCGACATCGTCTATGTGACTCAGAAAGCGATCAAGGGACAAGCATTGGCAGATCATCTTGCTGAAAATCCTGTGGGAGGAGAATATGAACCCCTAAAAATGTATTTTCCCGATGAAGAAGTGTTGTTCATAGGAAAAGACATTGTTGAATCCTATGATGGCTGGAGGATGTTCTTTGACGGAGCAACAAATTTCAAAGGAGTCGGCGTTGGAGCGATCTTAGTATCGGAAACTGGCCAACATTATCCGGTATCTGCTAAACTCATATTTCCCTGCACCAACAAAATGGCAGAGTATGAAGCCTGCATACTAGGGCTCAACACGGCCATCGGCATGAATATTCAGGAACTGCTGGTAATCGGTGATTCAGATTTGCTTATACACCAGGTACAAGGAGAATGGGCCACCAAGAACTCCAAGATATTGTCATATCTGCACCATGTACAGGAATTGAGAAAGAGGTTCACAAAAACAAAATTTTAGCATGTTCCTAGGATTCAGAATGAGTTTGCCGATTAATTGGCCACTTTGTCATCCATGATACAACATCCAAACAAGAACTTCATCGATCCTATCCCAGTAAAGATCCATAGCCAGCTGGCATATTGTGCCCATGTTGAAGAAGAAGCAGACGAGAAACCTTGGTTCCACGACATCAAGGAATACTTGGCGAAGGGTGAGTACTCGGAGCATGCAAATCATACCCAGAAACGTACGCTTCAGAGGTTATCCACTAGTTTCTTTCACAGCGGAGGAACCCTATATAGGAGAACTCCTGATTTGGGATTACTGAGATGTGTCGATGCAAAGGAAGCTTCTAAACTACTTGAAGAAATACATGATGGGACCTGCGGCCCGCATATGAATGGTTTTGTCTTGGCCAAGAAGATAATCAGAGCCGGTTATTTCTGGATGACCATGGAAACGTTCCAATATGTTCAAAAATTCTACTAATGTCAAGTACATGCAGATATGATAAAGGTACCCCCAAACGAGCTCAATGCAACTAGCTCGCTGTGGCTATTCGCCACCTGGGGAATGTATGTCATCGGTCCAATCGAGCCCACCGCCTCAAATGGGCACCGGTTCATCTTGGTAGCTATTGATTACTTCACCAAATGGGTCGAACCAACATCTTACAAAGCAGTGACTAAGAAAGTCGTGGCAGACTTTGTCCGCGACCGGATTGTTTGTCGATTCGGAGTTCCAAAATTAATCATCACTGACAATGCCTCCAATCTCAACAGTGACCTAATGAAGGCCATATGCGAGACCTTCAAAATCAAGCACAAGAATTCCATAGCCTATAGACCTCAGATGAACGGGGTTGTAGAAGCTGACAACAAGAACATCAAAAAGATACTAAGAAAGATGGTAGAAAATCACAAACAGTGGCACGAAAAGATATCATTTTCCTTATTGGGATACCGCACTACAGTCCGCACATCAACCGGGACAACTCCCTACTTATTGGTTTATGGTACAGAAGTTGTTATTCCTGTCGAAGTGGAGATTCCTTCTATATGAGGATCATACAAGAAGTTGAGCTCCGCGACGCAAAATGGACAAGGAGTCGTAATGAGAAACTAGCCCTCATAGACGGGAAAATAATTAATGCACTGTGTCACGGTCAACTTTATTAGAATAGAATGACCAGAGCCTTCAACAAAAGAGTCAAGCCTAGACAGTTCATGTCGGGGCAGCTGGTGTTGAAGAAGATCTTTCCCCATCAAGATGAAGCCAAAGGGAAATTCTCTCTCAACTAGAAAGGCCCTTACATGGTTCATAGGGTACTGACAGTAGGAGCTCTTATACTTGTAGAAATGGACGGAGAAGTCTGGCCAAAACCGATCAATTCAGATGCAGTCAAGCGATACTATGTGTAACTCTTTATGCTTTTCTCAAATGATGTAAATTGAACGACGCCCGACCTTATTCCTGTATAAGAAGGGATACGTAGGCAGTCAGTCACAAATCAATAAAAATCTCATTTCCCCCGCAATTGGAAACTGGGGCAGAATTTTTAGGAGGACCCTCAAAATTCTGAAGCAAGTTCAGCCGACCGCAGCATGTACAACAGTCAGAGATGTCAATCTAGCTAACTGGGGAAAAATTTTGAGGAGGACCCTCAAAATTCCGTAGAAAAAAGAGATTGCAATGTCTTGGATCTTGTCACAGTCACCGGTTCATCTAAGTTTCTTAAAATATATTTTTTACTATGTCTTTACAAAACTATGCATGCTTTCTTGTAAGGTAACTCTGTTTAGCCAAACGCCACCCCGATGACTTAAACGGGATCTCCATACAAAGCAAAGCAAGCCAAGCAAAGACAGCGGGGACATGAACCAACCTCCCCTTGCAGAACTCACAATTTTTCTTTTGATGCAGGAATAAAGAATATATGCGCCTCGAAGTCACAAGTTTTCACCACAATCGCAATATCAAAATCTGCTACCAGCTAAGAAACTATGCTACTATATGCTATTTACTCTATCTTTTGCACAAGGCTAATCTCTCCCTTCCCTTGCATAAGGCTAATCTCTCCCTTCCCCTTGCATAAGGCTAAAACTCTTCCTTCACTTTGCATAAGTCTAATCGCTGCCTTCACATCTGCATGAGGTTAAGCTCTACCTCCGCATCCTGCATGAGGCTAAGCTTTGCCTCCAGCTGCATAAGGCTAACCTCTGCCTTCCTTGCATAAGGATAATCTGTACCTGCATCTGCATAAGGCTAATCTCTGCCTTCCTTGCATAAGGCTAATCTCTGCCTTCATTTGCATGAGACTAAGCTCTGTCTCCATACCCGCATGAGGCTAATCTGTGCCTCCAATTCGCATTCTTTCCCCGAGGCTAAGCACTGTCTCTCAAGCATTATCCACTCTGCTCTTCTTTCGGTCTAAGCTTTACCCTCCAGTTCGCAAGACTAAGCTTCGTCTTATTGACATCATATTATTGCATCTCATGGGCTGAAATATCGCCAACCTGTCCAAAGGCATCATAGTCCGAAGGCATCATCCTCATAGTCGGAAGACACCATGTCATGGCGAGAGTATCTCTCAAAATTTTCATATCATTATTCAAAGGCATCATAGTTCGGAGGCACCATCTTCATGGCCCAAGAACATCATTTCATGGCCTGCGAATCGCTCACTGAACAACTCATGGCCCAGGACATCATGGTCCAAGGACGTCATCCCCAACCGTCCGAAGACAGTTGTCATAGTCCAAAGGGAACCTGCAGCATGTTTAAATTTCCGCACAATATATGCTCGTAGTATCTCTCTATTTTGCAGGTGACCCGGCAAGCGACTGCTATCCCAGTAGGAGCAATCCCGCTCCAGTCCCCTCGACTATATCAAACCTGACCTCTCGCGCGAACCATTCATTCACATATCCCTAGATGTTGCGTTCGTTCTTGCGATGACTTCACCGGTGTATTTCGCCGATGAATCCAGAACTACACACAGACTGATTCCTGTAAAACTGGGGATATTTAGGAAGCTCAGAGGCCGGAGTGAGGCCTAAATCTCTCGAACTGTTTCGCTCGGTCAAAAATTGGTCATCATGTCTTTACCCGACAACACTTCCATCCTGTCCGGGTAAAGAGGGGCAGCAGTTGATACCCAATTTTTCCTAAAATAATTTTAAATTGCATATATACCTTCAAAATCATGCATTAGCATCAATTGTTATTTTTCCACAATTTTTTTATATTTTTATTAATTTTGTCCAGTATTTTATTTCTAATAAATAATGACAAATTTGCATCACAAATGATTTCAAAATATTTCTGCATTTAATAATACTATTTATGATTTTATTGAGTCTAAATTATTCCATAAATAGGCAATTTGATCCTTTTTGGCTATAACTGCAATAACTTTGCAATTATAGCCCATGTATATAATTTTCGTATCATTTTACCAGAAATTAGCCTTTTGTATTTTTGAATACTAAATAACTATTTTTCAAAACATATCTATGCATGAAATTCAACTTAATAATTAGTGATTATTTTACAAATTATTTTAATTATTTTATTTGGGTATTTAACAAAGGGCCCTACTTATTTCAATTACAACTTATATAACCATCCCAACTGCCTAACTAATTTAGCCCAATACAACCCAGGCCCAAACCCTTACCTAAACCGACCCAGATCTTGATGAATCTTGGTCGTTGATCATTTTTTATCAACGACCCAGATTAACTATTTCCTTAATTAACCTAAGTCTACCCCCTCCCAAACCACTCACTTCTCTCACACTCCGTCGTCATCCATTCCCCTTCTCTCTCAAATCCTCTCTGACCTAACCCTAAATCTCACCTCGTCGTCACTCTCCGTCGTCGACTATGGTGGATTCTCACCATCCTCAAGGCTCTAATGGGTCTCCTACGACGGGTTTCTACTATCTATGAGGTCCTCAAGGGACCAGGGCCCGTCCACTTATGACTTTGACCCCGTCCTGGCCTGTCTCAGGCCTTCATGGCTCGATCTCCAGTAAGATCTTCCTATTTTTTGGCTAAACCTATGGTTTCTAAGCCGATATCTTCACCTTTTGGTTATTTCCTCGAAACCCTAATTTCGTCTCTTAAACTTCTCAGATCTGTACATATCCGAGACAAGCCAAACTTATTTCATGTGTTTACTTATGAAACTTCTGATTTTCAAACGATATTTCATTTTCCTAAAACTAGGGTTTCTTGAAAACTTTTTCTTCAAAATATTTCTGATTTTAGATGTTTAATCCTTTTCTTATGTGTTTTCGTCTGCTTTTTGTTAAGTGTTTCTTAACCATAACTAGTTATTCTAAAATCCCCAATTTTTGGCACTTTGTTTGGATTCTGAAGTTCGTCCATGATTATTTGCTACATGATTTTTCTATGTGTTTAACTCTCATGATTTCTTCTTCATTTAATTTGAACACCTTGTATTTTACCCTAGTATGTATCTATTAGGGTTTCATATTCGATTCTTTCTGTTTATATTCGATTTATCAGCTTGTTCATGGAAACTTATGTTATTTTTTATTTAAAATCAGTATTATGTTGATTCGTTATTCCCTGGTTTACTATGGTGATACCTATGTGCTGATTTTCTCAATTGTTTCCATATTTTACAGCCTTTAATCATTTCTTACCTTATTCTCTGATTAACCGTGTTATTTATTGATTCTTACTAGTTATTTCCTTAATTGAACCCTTGTGTATCTACCCCTAATTGCCTACTCTGTACCTAAGTTATTTGACTTCTTACCTTAATTATCTGCCTTATTTTCTACCGTTGGTGAATTACCCCCTTAATTTAGAGAAGACCTTACTGATTTATGCTTGATTTATTCTGTGATTCTCCCCAATTACTGAACAACTGATTTTTTTACCTTATTTGGCTAGCTCTCAACTTCTATATATACTCTCCTTTGTTCTCACTACCGACACGAACACTAGTTCAACAACTCTCTCTTACACTTAAAAGCTTCTTGCTCTTTCTTGTTACTTGCTACTTTTATTTGGACTAGCTGACTGCAAGCCAAGGCTAGTTATTGCACTACACCTACTCTATACTCTGTGTCTGCTCTCCTTAACTGGTATGTTCTGATTTAATTTCAAGTTCAAAACTCTATGTGTTCTGTTACTGCTTTAGTTCACTGATTTCCAGTCTTGTTCCTGTTTACTATTTGGCTGTTCAATATGTAACTAGCAAGCCTAAATCATTGTTTCACTTAGCATGTATGAGTTCTGTCCTGTTCAACTTATGATTAACATGTTTAAGGATTTGCCTATTGCTTTCTCTAGCATGCTTCAATCTGACTTTGATCCATGTATGTCAGCATGTTTGATTGTTTGCCTATCTGTTTATTTAGATTCTGGTATTAACCTGCTTTGCTACGTAATTAAATACCCCTAAGTAGTTCTGGTTCTATACTTATTCTCCAGAATAATATGTTTCCAAATGTCCGTTATGTGATCCATGCCATATGGCTGTACTATTAGTTGTATGATTAATTCTATAACCCTATAAAACTCTAGAGAAACTTTTGTGCTCTTATTGTTATGTTAATATGTTCTATGTGTACCCAATACCCATAATTCCCGAGTGAAATTTGTGTTTGAATGATGCTCGACCTATTTGAGTTGTTTGCTGCTTTTCCAAAAAATGTTTACATTATGTTCAAAATACTGATCAACCTCTATTTTTAAAACTTCTTTATTTAATTCAATACTGTCTTCTTGGAAAAACCTTTTCAAAACTATGTCAAGAACTCTCACTTTACTCTTAAGTCCCTAGGTTCTGCCCCTCCAGTCAGTGACTGCCTTGGGATCCTTTGAGATCCCTCTAAACTCTGCCACACTGGGGCTGGCCCTTCCACACTACACTTACTCAATCCCTGTTATGAAAAGTCTAGGTGTGCGCACTGTCCGGGATCCTTGAGGTCCTTAGGGAACTCTGACACACCTGGACATGAAATTGGCTATGAAATCATTGGCATTTTGACTACTGAAGGCCTGGTATTCTCAGGTTGTATTTGGGACTACTCCATGCTCCCTATAGTTTAATTTCCTTCTTACTTATGTAATTCATTCAGCCATTGGTCTGTAATAATTATTTGTAAACAGATATTGGGGTGGCTAGTGAAAATGGGAAGGGTAGCTGTATTATTTCTTGTTAATAACTTTGGGTAGAAAGCATGCTTTAGGCTATACATTCTGTGTATTTGCACTAGAATCCATGACTTAGGACCAATGTGTTCATCCAAATCATGCATTAGATATCCTGTTCTTAGGGCTTCACATTTACTGCTTCAGCATATCACATGATCCATGTTTTAACGTTGTCACGACCCAAAATCCATGAGGTCGTGATGGCGCCGGACACCACTATCGGGCAAGCCAATCATTAATTAATAGAAGTGAAATTTCCTGTTTTAGCACTTTCGAAATCGTTACTTTTCATTTTTATACATAACACCTATAGAAATCCATTTCGTAGGAAAAACAACAGTTCATTTATGTAAAAACACAACCCAAATACATATATCACAGAACCCGGTGTCACAAGTGCATGAGCAGATTCTAACAGTTTATGCAATTACTACAAATCTTGTCCGAAATACAGATTGGACAAGTAATTTAGAAATAAAATACAGTACATAGAGGGTAACTCTGTCGGCTGCGGGTCGTCTCTGAGTAATGCATCTCATCTAAGTCTCCAAGTCATCCCTATTGCTATGATAGTACATGTGCAACAAAAATACACAGCAAGTGTAGTATGAGTACAAAAATAACAACGTGTACTCAGTAAGTATCCCGCCTAACCTCAGAGAGGTAGTGACGAGTGGTCGACTTGACACTTGCTATAAGTCAGTCTAGTGTAATTTCAGTGAGACACTAAGCATGGAAATCATAGACATATTTAATATTGACCAGGGAATAAGAAATATCAATTTGAATCATATTTAGCACCTTAAACTTTCGTCATCTCAGTTTGGCAATTAAATAATAATCAGGAGTAAGAAGCATAGACTTACTTCACATTCTTACATATAAATTCTTATTCTCTTTAGCTGGCAATTTTATAACTCTTTACACCAATGACCAAGTATGAATCATAAAAAGTATGCAGCATTTATCATATGCACACATATGCCGAGGGTCGAACGGCGCGGACCAACAATAATAAGCGGTGCACTGCCGAGGGTCGAACGACTCGAACCATAGATGCATCTATTCACCCCGCTCGCGAATCGATCATGCGACGCAGTTATACATATAAATAAATACGGCTAGCATGCTAGCGAATCATGCCTGCGACTCAGGTACTCCTATGTACACGTATTCACACAATAGATTCATATTTCATCAGGAAGACAGCTTCTCAAATTCAAGTGATAAAATTCTCTTTAGGTGAACATGAAGATATAGTTTAAAACATATCTGGAAAATCTTTTACCAAGTTTTAATAAGGTTTTAAAAAAACATCACTGGTTCCTCCGGAACACAATCATACAAGGAAGATTCCATTTTTCTTTTAAAATGATTGAGGAAAGTAAGTTCAGGCTCTTTCAAATATTCAATTCCTAACTTGGTAATATCACCAGACAAATATCATTTATAGGATCACAAGTATAACAATTAAGGCATGCTAGTGGGTCCTAGACTACCCGGATATGGCATAACAGTAGCTACGCACGGACTCCCGTCACCTCGTGCGTACGTAGACCCCGCAAATAATTTCATATATTTATTTAGTTCATCTTGTCACACCTCCTTTTCACCGGTAAGGATGGATAAGGGAGTTTTTTCAATTAAAGTGACATAATCGAATTTGGGATTATTTTATTTATTTTCAGAGTCGCCACCCGAATTTTGTATGGTGTTCCGGGACACCATTTATTTTAATATCCCAAATTGAGAAAAAATTTTGACTCTATTTAAATCGTCTGCGAACCAGAAATCCAGGTAAGGAATTTTGTTAACCCGGGAGAAGGTGTTAGGCATTCCCGAGTTCCGTGGTTCTAGCACGATCGCTTAGTGATTAAACTTTGCCTAAATTATTTACTTACTGATTTTAATACCTATGTGCTTACGTTTTTACCGCTTTTAATTGTTTGATTTATGTAAAGAACTTACCTCAATGCGAGTTACGCGTACGTATACTCATTTTATTTAGTGCGCTAAAAATCATGTCACGCGTACATGTACATAATTAATAGACCTTAATTAAAATTATTTGGCCAAAGTCACGCGAACGTGTGCCTTAATTTTATTTTGAAAATCGGTGCTTAAATCGTATCACGTGTACGTGTACACAATTTGTTATGCTTAATTATTTAAGAAAAACTTGGCAAAAGTCGCGCGCACGCGTACCTGGTTTTATTTGAAAATTTGCGCTTAAATTATGTCACGCGTACGTGTACACAATTTGTCACCCATAATTATTTAAGAAAAAAAGCCAAAGTTGCACGAACGCATACTTAGGTCTTAACTCCTGAACCCATAAATGTCACGCAAAAGAAGTAATGGACAAAGGCCGGCTAACAATTTCCAATCCCAATAATATTCACTGACCAAAACGAGAAAAGAAAAATCTAACAAACATTTTGTGACTAACTATAGCTATAGATATCAAAAGTCTATATTCATTTTTCAAGACTAAAAATTAATCGAAAACTCCAGCATGTCATGTTTGTTTATTGTGCACTATATTCCCCTATCTTGCTTTAGCATATGTGTATGGGAAAAATATTTTCAATTGCAACTATAGCAAGACTTAACTGCTCAATGTTTATTATGTACAGAAAGACAATGATATTCACATATATTTTTTCCTTTTCTTATTCTTCTGCTAGCTTCAAAGTTGAGAAGTTGCTCTATCCAAGAAGATTAAACCCCACCATATGCAACCAACAATCAGCAAAACAAAACTGAGAAAACCAAATACTAGTACGACACATACCAAAACAGAGGAATGAAACAATAATTCAGACGATCAACCAAAACAGAACACGGACTGATTAACGAGGCTATCGAAACAAAAAAAAACATGAACTTAAGTGAAAACAGTTGAGAAACAAAAATAAACCTCAAATAAAATCTGAAATTCAATTATTTGACAGCTTCGAAGTCAGATCTGAAACAGCGTCGGCGTATGAACATGAACGAGGACCTGACCGGAAGAACACTCTAACGGGATACCTCGAACTAGCGACCTCGACCGGAGCTTTCGAACAGGTGGAAACAACAGCTGTTGAAGATGGTTTTGAGGAGATTTTCATGAGAGTTTGTGAATGAAACTCCGCAACTCCATGAGTTGTTGTTACACAAGTTTCACGACTGGTTTGGGGATGGATTCGTGATAGAGATGAGGTGTGGGTGAATACGAAGGGTATTGAATGGAGGAGGTCTTTGGCATGTGGTTATTTTGAGCGAGGAGGTCATGTGGTGAAGAAAGGGGGAGTGGCTGGCGGCCTGGTGCGACGGCTGTTTTCGCTACTGTCTCCGGCGGCTGGGGTGGTTGTGCGACGGAGGGATTCTTGGGTGTAAAAGAGGTTACGGCTGTGGTGGTGTTGTGGTGGTCCGGCGGGTGGAGGGGAGGGAGGAGATCCGGCGGCTGCTTGTTTGATGAGGGAGACGACTATCCCTCCCTAGGTTAGAGAAGATAGGTTTTTTATTTATTTATTGGTTGTCTCCCTATTTTCCAAAAATGGCAAGGTCTTTATAAGATTATGGTGCTTAGGGTTTTTGATGTGAAGAGAGAGTATTGGGCTTGTGATTTTGGTCCCTGAAATTGGGCCAATTTTAATATGAGACAAATTTGTTCTTTAAAAAATGGTCATGTTACTACTAATTGAATTTATTTTGCTAAAAACTAATTAGCATTTTTAACTAACTAATTAAACTAATTGATTAATGCCAATGTATATTTTTGTGACTTTTATATATTAATCTATCAATTAAGAGTAATTAATCTCTAAAAGTAAAATTAAACCTAAGATGACATGCAATGAAAAATGTGACCATTTTTATAATTTTTTTATGATTTTAAAATATTAAACCTACATGAAATGCAACTAAATAAAGAAAAACTCCTAAAATTCATTAAAATTATTTTTTGATTATTTTTAGGAGTAATTTCCATGCGGGGCAAAAATTAGGTGTTCACAGTTGCCCCTCTTTGCTCGAGAACATGAAGAGTTTTCGGGCAAAGATAAAGTGAGAAACCACGAGCAATTTTTGCCCGTTTGGTACTCCATTTTGAAGCATTTTGAAAGAGTTTTGACTGATCCTTGCTTCGGAGGTTGCCTACATATCCTTGGCTATAAAAGAATCAGGTCAGTGTAGTTCTAGAAGTTTTGGAGTGATGAGTCGAGAGTCGAGTGAGGTTCCCTTCCGTCGAGGTTCCGGTCCGCGGTCCCACTATTACATCAAAATCCAAATGAAAAAGACTAACTAAGCCTATAAACCACGAGTTACAAGATTTCTATCTATGGGTCTTCTGAAGCTTGACCTTGAGTCTTGGTTGCTTCTTTATACATACTCCGATATGAATCTTGATGCTTGTTCGTTGTAGGTGTTGGTTAAATCTTCTTCAGCTTTTCGAATCAAGGCAGGATATACAGAACGGATGACTTCAATCTTGTCCTGAATAGTCCAGGTCTTTCCCGCTTCTGCACTTTGGGGTTCCACTCTTTTCTTTTTCTTCTTTTCTTTTATTCTGAATTGAGACGTCTTCTTTTGGTCGTCTCGAATCCATTGTCCTAAAAATGCAATCTGCACAAAATCAAAAAGCAAACGAACGAAATTTTCTGCCCCAGTTTTCACTAGGAAAATTTTGTGAGTTATTGTAAGGAAATTTATACAACTTTATTATTGAAAGCGGTGAAAAGCCGAGAACAATGCACCCGGAGTTATTGTAGACTAGGGAGTGGGTACCCTATGCCCAAAGGTAAAATCAACTAGGGGTTGGAGACCCTATGTTGAAAGAGAATTCACAGGTTATGCTGTCGTCAAGAAAAGATCACCGGGTTATGCCAGTGTCTGGAAATGAGATTCATCGGGTTATGCCGGCATCAACTAGGGAATGAAGACCCTAGGCTAAAACGAACCAAGAAGGATTTTTGTTTTTCAAAATTTTTTTTTTTAATGAGAAATTCATTCTTTTAAACAAATTGCCCCAACGCATATTTTCTGTGGCATGAACAAACTTTTCTCTTCTTTTTTTTTTTTTGTTAAACAAAACAGGACTTCTTCTTTTTTTTAAATTATCCTAGGAGAAAATTCATTAGACTAGGTTTTCTTATTATTATCTTAGGAGAAAAATTCATCAGACTAAGATTTTGATCCTAGGAGAAAGTTCATCAGACTAGGTCGTCTATCTTAGGAGATAGATTCATCGGACTAAGATTTCGATCCTACAAGAAAGATTCATTAGACTAGGTCAGACTAAGATTTTGATCCTAGGAGAAAATTTATCAGACTCGGTCTTCTATCTTAAGAGAAAGATTCGTCAGACTAAGATTTCGATCCTAGGAGAAAGATTCATCAGACTAGGTCTTTTTTTTGTTATCTTAGGAGAAAGATTCATCAGACTAAGATTTGTTTTTCTTTTTTATTTTTGGTATCTTAGGAGAAAGATTTATCAGACTAAGATTTTGATCCTAGGAGAAAGTTCATTAGACTAGGTCTTCTATCTTAGGAGAAAGATTCGTCAGACTAAGATTTCGATCCTAGGAGAAAATTCATCAAATTAGGTATTTTATTATTATCTTAGGAGAAAGATTTATCAGACTAAGATTTCTTGTCCTAGGAGAAAATTCATCAGACTAGGTGTTCTTATCTTAGGAGAAAATATTCATCAGACTAAGATTTTGATCCTAGGAGAAAATTCACCAGACTAGGTCTTATGTCTTAGGAGAAAATTCATCGTACTAAGATTTCGATCCTAGGAGAAAATTCATCAAATTAGGTATTTTATTATTATCTTAGGAGAAAGATTTATCAGACTAAGATTTCTTGTCCTAGGAGAAAATTCATCAGACTAGGTGTTCTTATCTTAGGAGAAAATATTCATCAGACTAAGATTTTGATCCTAGGAGAAAATTCACCAGACTAGGTCTTCTGTCTTAGGAGAAAATTCATCGTACTAAGATTTCGATCCTAGGAGAAAACTCATCAGGCTAGGTCCTCTAGTTTTGGTTATCTTAGGAGAAAGATTCATCAGACTAAGATTTCTGTCCTAGGAGAAAATTCATCAGATTAGGTCTTTTTTCATTATTATTATCTTAGGAGAAGATTCATCAGATTAAGATTTCTATCCTAGGAGAAAGTTCACCAGACTAGGTCTTCTGTCTTAAGAGAAAATTCATCGGACTAAGATTTCGATCCTAGGAGAAAATTCATCAGGCTAGGTCCTCTTTTTTTTTGGTTATCTTAGGAGAAAAATTCATCAGAGTAAGATTTCTGTCCTAGGAGAAAATTCATCAGACTAGGTCTTTTTTTGGGTATCTTAGGAGAAAGATTCATCAGACTAAGATTTTTATTGGAGAATCCATCAGACTAGGACATTTTATTCTAGGAGGAAAATTCGAAGAGCAATGGCAAGATTTTATGCACACCGATAAAGGCAAAGATTTGAGAAATTTACCTTTGTCGGTTCTTCTCTTTTTTTTGTGTGTCTTTGAGAAAACTTTTGCACTGCTTTGTTCCTGTTTCAAACAAAGAAAATTTTGTCAGTTTTAAAAGTGGTGGTCGGTTTGTGGCCTTGAATTCTGAGCAGCTTGGCTTTTGCTCGATCAGCTTGAGTCGGTTTCATGAGACTTTTGCTCTGCATCAACCCTAATTGTTTCACACTCAGTGCCATTTGTATTTGTGGCTCAGTCAGCCTTATCCCAATAGGATATCTTTGCTTAGGCGACCTTTTCTGATATCTTGAATGACTTTTTGCCTTTTGGAGTAATTTAACTGTCAAAGGGAATCACCAGTTATATTTGCTTGCGCCAAGTAGGCTGACAAGGATCTTTTGGGAGATGCCCCTGCTTGAATCCTCAATTCATGTTGACTGTAAAAACCGAGTTGCTGGCCAAATTCACCTTTGTGCAATTGAAAAGCTGATAGCAGATTTTGAAATCTTTTCTTGCTCGTTTTGACAAGGACTGACTCAGAGTGAAGGGCACAATGACGCAAAGAAACAAGTATTAACAAGAAATGCCCCTGTCGGAAGGATAGAAGGAAGAGAGTTTTTTATTTTTTATTTTTTTATTTTGCGGTAACTAGCCTTAGCGATCATGACATGCATTTTGGACTCAGTGGCCGATCTATCAAACTGATCAAATCTTCCCTTTCACCATGCTTATGACCTTTGAAGTCAGGCTTGTTTATGCCAATTCTTCGCATCAGCTTCACGACTCACTTTTGACTAGTGGTGCCCCAAGAGTTTTTCACCAACAAGTCTCTCTCATTTATTTTTCTCTACTTACCGGCGCCTTACAGTGCATGTGAGGGTTTTCACTATTAAGACTCTCTCATTTCCTTTTTTTTTTCTTTTGCTTTCTTGTGTGAGAAACCTGACAATGTTCTTGTCATGTGACAATTGTTACTCATCCCATGCTTTCATGGGCGATCAACTGACAGTGTTTTATGTCACGTGACAACTGCTGCTCATTGCATGCTTCTTTTAGCATTCTTGAAGGCATATCAGGAGATCTTTATTTGGAAGGTTTTTGGATAGGGTTGGAAAGGAGGGTCGGCATGAGGATTAAAGTAGACTCAAAATGAGGGGTTATAAACTTACAACTCTTGGAATCGACTCTTTTAAAAGTGGAATAAAATTTCTGCCCCAGTTTTAGCTACTGGGGATTTTTTTTTTTGGACTTTTTTTTTTACTCTTATTTGGTTGGACTGAACCGTGTAAGGCTGCCTACGTATCCTTTTTTAAAGGAATCAAGTCTAACGTAGTTCAAACAGCTCTAACTATTTTTCATCTTTCTTTCTTTTTCTCATTTTTTTTCAAAACAAACTTCCCCAGCTTCTTTTTTTTTAGGGCATAGATCTCAGACTATTCTTTTTCTCTTTTCTCTTCTTTTTTTTGAAAACAAATTGCCCTAACTTTTATTTTCTGAAGGCATGGAATTTGACTGTTCTTTTCTTCTCTTTTTCCTTCATTTGAACTTTCTAAAAGTTTCCCCAGTTTGTACTCTTGGGACACAGACCTTTCTTCTCTTTTTTTTTTCATTTTTCATTCATTTTTTTAACTCTTGACTCTAAACTTGACTCCAAAAGAGGGTGGTCAAAGAAAATAACACAGGCTCAAAAGGGGTAACAAAGGGTATAGAGTGTTTGGGTAGCAGAAAAAGGGCCTCCCGGCCTCGAGAACACCAAAACATATTATCTTTTCGCGATTAGAGCATTGATGAACATGTCTGCCTTCTTGGTGTGTCGTGGTCGAAAGACACTTTTCATCCATTAATGTCAAACTTTCAACCAAGCTTCAATTAATTAAATATCCTCAAGCCCAATCTTCACAATGATTTGAAGGTAAATTTTACTCGACCTTAATTCCAAAGTATTTCAACTCTTTATTCATCCTCAAAAGTGTCTTGTTCTCAGTTATCCAATTCAAGCTTAAATTAATTTTCTAAGATCTGGCCANTTTTTTTTTTTTTTTTTTTTTTGCTTTTTTTTTGTTTGAATAAAGGATAGAAGGGTCCGAGAGCACAAAAAGAAGAAGAAAAGACGACAAAATAAGCTACCATGGCTAAAAGAAGAGTGACTTTCCAGTTGCTAAGCGACATCTTAGCCACAAAGTTGCACATCAGCACTACCATGGCATTCAACCATTTTTATTGCTATGGATTCAGCACAAGAAGTTTGACTTTTGATCAACCGTTCCCCATTCTGGCTGTCGGATTTCAGGATTGACAACATGGAAATATTCACAGTAACTAATTTGCCAAAGAACTTGGACGACATCTTGTGTCTCCCCATCATCAAATCATCCCGAGCAGGCCATGTTCTATTGCTCAAATCGGGTAAAGTCAACCCCACATTTGCCTCCATTTTTAATTTTCACTGCCAACTCGCCTATTTGCATTTTCGTGACTTTGGATCAACGATAGTGGTGCTTGTTCCATTACAAACCAACAAACCGACCACCTTTAATTGGCTTTTATTTCAAAAAAAAAACAAGCATGTTAGAATAATCACTCTTTTTTTTTTCTTCTTTTCTCTCATTTTTTCGCTCTTTGTTTTTCTTAGTTATTTTGTCACTCTTTTTTTTATTCTCTCTCCCTTTTTAATTTTTTTTTGCCTATGATCGAATCCGATGAGGATTGCCTACGTATCATGACGTCGCATGAATCAGATCTTGCGTAGTTCGGGAAGATTGGGAATAAAGTAAATAACCTGACTCTTTTTTTGAATTTTGTATTTTTTTTCAAAGACTTAAAAGGAAGAAAGGAAATATTTTTTTGGATTTAGATTTGTTTTTTTTTTTTGGAATTTTGAAAGAAAAACTTCTAAATAAGAAAGGATTTTTTTTTGGATTTTTGGACTATTATTTTGAATTTATGCAAGAAATACTTCTACTAGAAAAATGAAATATTTTTGAATCTTGAATTTTCTTTTGAATTTTTTGAAAGAGGAATGAAAATATTTTTTGGATTTTTTTTATTTTCAAAATTTTTGAAAGACAGACTTCTAAAGAAGAAAGAATTTTTTTTTTTTTGGATCTTTGATTTTTTTGTTGAAGTTTTGGAAAAAGACTTCTAAAAAATAGGTAGAAAAATATTTTTTGGATTTTGATTTGATTTGATTTTTCAAATGAAAGACTTCCAAAATGAAAGAAAATATTTTTGGTTAAATCTTTTTTATTTGGAATTTTTAAGAAAAGACTTCTAAAGCAGGAATTAAAGAAAACCTTTTGGTTTTTTGGATTTTTGAAAATTGAGCAAAAAAGACTTTCTAAAGAAGGAAGTAAAGGAATATATATATATATATATATATATATATAT
>ML268256.1:0-113773 GCA_005239495.1 Nicotiana undulata | reverse complement strand
ATTTTTTTTATTTTCTTTTTTTTTTTTGGAAAATTGTGAAAAATAAAAGGTAGAAAATATTTTTTGGGATTTTGATTTGATTTGTCTTCTTTCTTTTTTAATGAAAGGTTTCTACGAAGAAAATATTTTTTGGGTTTTTTAAAAATAATTTCTTATTACTTGATTTGAGATTTTCTAAAAAAAAAAGACTTCTAACGAAGGAAATAAAGGAAAATATTTTTGGATTTTTGTAAAAATAAGGGTCAAAACCGATGAGGTTTGCCTACGTATCTCACATCCGGTGAGAATCAGACCCGCGTAGTTCTCCCAGTTTTGACATAACTAAAGAAAAAATGATTTTGAAATTTTCTTCTCATTTTGGCTCATTCTTTTTTGGAAAATTTTGACAGAGTTCTGAAGTATTTTCAAATATCAGGTTTTCCAAAACTGATCAATTTCTCTATTCTACCTCACTCTTGGTTTTTCTATTTTTTGTTATTTTTCTTTCCTTAGCCCGTCAACACACAAGCCGAGACAAATAATGTGCACATAGCAGGTAGGATGCATCAGAATGGTCTTTTTATTTCGGGTACACCTGTCCTAGACGGACTCAACCCCTGTGTTGAGTCCCCTAAGTAAAAAATGCACATGATGCGAATAAGCGTTCCTACTAGGGATCCGGCATGAGGTTTTGTCATTCTAGGTTTCAACCTGGGGTTTTTGTTCTAGACCTGGTTTACCTGAGCGAACAACTCGAGTCTGGGTGGGAGCGACGTACCAGTAGCACGAAAAGCTATCCGGCCTAGTGGCTAGTCCATCCCCGTATTTCTTACTTGGTATGACCTCTAACAGAAAGGCGGGCCACGCGAACATGTCCACCAATTTTTAGAAGACTCAGAAGGGAGGCGTAAGAAGGCAGTTCAAAATACAATTCAAATAATATCAAAGCGGTAAATGAGTGAAAATTAGCACATTAGGCACAGAAATACAGTAATATCAACAATCAGAAAAGCTAAGTAAAATCACATTAACAAGCTCGAATTCTTGAACCCTGAACCAGAGATTCTGGGTTCGATCCTCAACAGAGTCGCCAGAGCTGTCGCACCTCTTTTTTCACCCGGTAAGGATGGATAAGGGAGTTTTTCCAATTAAAGTGACATAATCGAATTTGAGATTATTTTATTTATTTTCAGAGTCGCCACCCAGATTTTTTATGGTGTTCCGAGACACCATTTATTTTAATATCCCAAATCGAGGAAATTTTTTGACTCTATTTAAATTGCTTGTGAACTAGAAATCCGGGAAAGGAATTCTGTTAACCTGGGAAAAGGTGTTAGGCATTCCCGAGTTCCGTGGTTCTAGCACGGTCGCTTAGTGATTAAACTTTGCCTAAATTGTTTACTTACTGATATTAATACCTATGTGCTTACGTTTTTACCGCTTTTAATTGTTTGATTTATGTAAAGAACTTACCTCAATGCGAGTTACGCATACGTATACTCGTTTTATTTAGTGCGCTAAAAATCATGTCACGCGTACATGTACATAATTAATAGCCCTTAATTAAAATTATTTGGACAAAGTCACGCGAACGTGTGCCTTAATTTTATTTTGAAAATCGGCGCTTAAATCGTGTCACGTGTACGTGTACACAATTTGTTATGCTTAATTATTTAAGAAAAACTTGGCAAAAGTCGCGCGCACGCGTACCTAGTTTTATTTGAAAATTTGCGCTTAAATCATGTCACGCGTACGTGTACACAATTTGTCACCCATAATTATTTAAGAAAAAAAGCCAAAGTTGCGCGAACGCATACTTAGGTCTTAACTCCTGAACCCATAAATGTCACACAAAAGAAGTAATGGACAAAGGTCGGCTAACAATTTCCAATCCCAATAATATTCACTGACCAAAACGAGAAAAGAAAAAGCTAACAAACATTCTATGACTAACTAAAGCTATAGATATCAAAAGTCTATATTCATTTTTCAAGACAAAAAATTAATCGAAAACTCCAGCATGTCATGTTTGTTTATTGTGCACTATATTCCCCTATCTTACTTTAGCATATGTGTATGGGAAAAAGATTTTCAATTGCAACTATAGCAAGACTTAACTGCTCAATGTTTATTATGTACAGAAAGACAATGATATTCACATATATTTTTTCCTTTTCTTATTCTTCTGCTAGCTTCAAAGTTGAGAAGTTGCTCTATCCAAGAAGATTAAACCCCACCATATGCAATCAACAATCAGCAAAACAAAACTGAGAAAACCAAATACTAGTACGACACATACCAAAACAGAGGAATGAAACAATAATTCAGACGATCAACCAAAACAGAACACGGACTGATTAACGAGGCTATCGAAACAAAAAAAAACATGAACTTAAGTGAAAACAGTTGAGAAACAAAAATAAACCTCAAATAAAATCTGAAATTCAATTATTTGACATCTTCGAAGTCAGATCTGAAACAGCGTCGGCGTATGAACATGAACGAGGACCTGACCGGAAGAACACTCTAACGGAATACCTCGAACTGGCGACCTCGACCGGAGCTTTCGAACAGATGGAAACATCAGCTGTTGAAGATGGTTTTGAGGTGATTTTCATGAGAGTTTGTGAATGAAACTCCGCAACTCCATGAGTTGTTGTTACACGAGTTCACGACTGGTTTGAGGATGGATTCGTGATAGAGATGAAGTATAGGTGAATACGAAGGGTCTTCAATGGAGGAGGTCGTTGGCGTGTGGTTGTTTTGAGCGAGGAGGTCATGTGGTGAAGAAAGGGGGAGTGGCTGGCGGGCTGGTGCGACGGCTGTTTTCGCTACTGTCTCCGGCGGCTGGGGTGGTTGTGCGACGGAGGGATTCTTGGGTGTGAAAGAGGTTACGGCTTTGGTGTTGCTGTGGTGGTTCGGCAGGTGGAGGGGAAGGAGGAGATCCGGCGGCTGCTTGTTTGATGAGGGAGAAGACTATCCCTCCCTAGGTTAGAGAAAATAGTTTTTTTCTTTATTTATTGGTTGTCTCCCTATTTTCCAAAAATGGCAAGGTGTTTATAAGATTAGGGTGCTTAGGGTTTCTGATGTGAAGAGAGAGTATTGGACTTGTGATTTTGGGCCCTAAAATTGGGCCAATTTTAACATGAGACAAATTTGTTCTTTAAAAAATGGTCATATTACTACTAATTGAATTTATTTTGTTAAAGACTAATTAGCATTTTTAACTAACTAATTAGACTAATTGATTAATGCCAATGTATATTTTTGTGACTTTTATATATTAATCTATCAATTAAGAGTAATTAATCTCTAAAAGTAAAATTAAACCTAAGATGACATGCAATGAAAAATGTGACTATTTTTATAATTTTTCTATGATTTTAAAATATTAAACCTACATGAAATGCAACTAAATAAAGAAAAACTCCTAAAATTCATTAAAATATTTTATTATTATTATTAGGAGTAATTTCGATGCGGGGCAAAAATTAGGTGTTCACACAACTAGGGGGACAATTTCCCCTCACAAAGTTAGAAAGGAGACTTACCTCGCTCCGAAATTCCGTAACCGGCCTCCAAGCCCTTCCGACAACTCGAATCGTTGCAAAATGCTCCGGAACTAGCCAAATAACGGCAAACTAATGAGAATATACTCAAATACTTGTTAACTATTCAAATTATACAAATTCCCAACCCCGCTTAGTGAATTGACCAAAATGCCCTTGGGCCCACGTGCCCGGATTCCGAAATTTCTCGAAGATATACTCTACCTATAACTTCACTAGTCCAATTATACAATTTACTCAAATATTCATGCTCAAGTCATGGAAAAAATCCCACTTTTACCAAATTTCTAGGTTTTCTCCAAAACCCCATATTTTCCCAAAATTCATGTTCAATCCATGTAATAATCTTGTATTTAACTTAGAAACATGAAGGAGTTACTTACCTTGTGATTAATGACGAAAATCCTCTCTTGAAGCTCCTCCAAAATCGCCCAAACCAAAGAAGAAATGAAGAAATGACCAACCATTCTCGGTTTTTAAAACAATCTGCCAAGGTCGTTTTCCGCACATGCGGTCTTCTGCTCGCACCTGCGAAGGCGCAGGTGCGCTCAATCTCCTGCACCTGCGTCTTCCTCGACTCCAGCATGCGGTTCCAGCCTAGCCCAGCCACCTTCGCTCATGCGGTACCAAGGCCGCTCCTGCGGTTCCGCACCTACGGCCAAAGACTCGCAGGTGCGGACACACCATATGACAGCAATTTTAGCCCTTTCCCAACTTCAACTTTGATCCGTTAACCACCCGGAATCCACCCGAGGCCCCCGGGACCCCGTCCAATCACACAAACCTGTCCCAAAACATAACATGGACTTTCTCGAGCCCTTAAATCACATCAAACAACGCCGAAATCATGAATCGCGCTCAAATCCAAATCTTTAAGACTTAAGAAATTTTGACTTCCACATCCGATGCCGAAACCTGTCAAATCACATCCGATTAACCCCAAATTTTGCACACTAGTCGTATTCAACATTGCGGACCTTCTCCAACTTCCGGAATTGCATTCCAACCCCGATATCAAATTTTCCACTTCCGATCAGATTCTTCAAAAAGCTTCAATTTTCTATCTTTAGCCAAATGGCTTCAAAATGTTCGGACATCCGAATTCACTTCCGATCACGCTCCCAATGCCAGAATCACCATATAGAGCTATTCCCAAACTCGAAATCCCAAACAGACGTCAATATCTCCGGAATGCTCTTCAAGCCAAACTTAGGAAATTCCTTCAAAGATGCTAACTTCCACATTATACGCCAAAACGCTCCCGCGTCATCCAAAACCCGAGCCGGACATACGTCCAAGTCCTAAATCATCATACGAACTTGCTGGAACCTTCAGATCCTGATTCTGAGGTCTTTTACTCCAAATTCCAGTTTGAGTCGATTCTTCCAACATAAGGCTTCAAAAATGAATATTCTCCTTTCAATTCAACTCCGATCTTCCTGAATTTCAATTCCGACCATACGCACAAGTCAATATACCTGAAATGAAGTTGTTCATGACTTCCAAACCATTGAACGACGCGCTAGAGCTCGAAACGACCGGTCGGATCGTTACAAACGTTGTATAAGTTTCTCACTTAGAAACCTCCTATTAGGATTAGTGAATAACTTTACTAAAATGTATCACTCCTATGTGCATTTAGATGTCATGCTCTAGGAATTCTGTTTGCACTCGTTTGAATACGCCTAGTCTAATTATTATAAGTAACTGACAATGAAAAGGTGTAAAAACCAATCCCACATGTATATGTCATGCTTCTGAATAAAAACTGGTACGAATTCTCTTTTGAAAGTTTGTATCACCTAGAACAACATGTTTGTAGGTCTAATAATTTCAACACTGTTTAAAATAACTTGTACTTGTTATTATGCACATTCCCACGCCTAGGCAAGCTTTAGGTAATTAATCCCTGTATAAAACTAAAAATTGTGTTTGATTGTGTTTACTACTAAGTTTTACAGGTCTTAAAATAGTAGGCAAAACTATTAGGACCCAGCTACTGAGTTTTTAAACAAGCGTTGCTTATTCTGTGTGTTAATATTCACCTAGACATCATGTCCTAAGATATCCTTAAATACTGCCTGTATTTGTGTTTGAGACGTGCTGTTTATTTGCATTACATGTGGAGGTAAACATGAGCCTCTTAACTGCTTCTTCCACTTATGTGTTAGTCCTACTTGTTATTTGCTTGTCGCCTAGAATTTTCCCTTTTAAGTACCTTAGGGGTTGTCTAGAAACTTCCCAGATTTAGAGGTCCTAAATTCTTCTAGGACCACAAGGAAGGGACGGGTAACAACCAGCTTAGAACTCGTTAAATAAAACTCGCTTAATAACCGCTAAGGGGTGGGATAACAGGTAGAAAAGGATATGATGATTGTGTTCTAATGCAACGTGTAGCCCCTCATTGAGGAGTGATTACCGGGCATTGCATAGGTGTGATCCTATAGGATAAACAACTTAGGACCTTCCTTTCCCTTTACATATGTGTGCTTAGACTATGAATAAAAAACCATTATTCACATATGTGTGCTTAGACTGCCAATTTGCTACTTGAATAATGTGATGACCCAAAAGGTCATCTCGTGTTCTATGAGTCAAATATGTGTTCTGAGGTCTTGAAAACCTCCTTTTATCTCACCTTGATTTGTGTGCGTAGCCCGGGCGTATAGCCGGGAAGCCTTATGTGAAAAACTGAGAAACAATAATAGTTTTGTTTTTGAAATTTGATTTAAGTGACTTTGATCAACATTTTTGATAAACGAACCCGTACCCGTGATTTAACGGTCCCGGAGGATCCATAGGAAAATATGGGACTTGGGCGTATGTCGGAAATCGAATTCCGAGGTCCCAAGCCCGAGAAATGAATTTTTGAAAGAAATTGTTTTTCTGAAAATATAAAGGATTTTAGAAATTTGATTATGTTTAAAATCTATGGTATCGGGCCCGTATTCTGGTTCCGGAGCCCAGTATAGGTTCAATATGATATTTATGACATGTTTGCAAAATTTGGTAAGAAACGGAAGTCGTTTGACGTGATTCGAACCCGTAGTTGGGAAATTTGATCTTTTGGAAGTTTTGGAAATTTTCTTTGATTTTAAGGATAAATTCGTTGTTTAAGATGTTATTTTGGCGATTTGATCGCACGAGTAAATCTGTAGGATGTTTTTGAGGTTGGGTGCATGTATGGTTTGGAGCCTCGAGGGCTCAGGTGAGTTTCGGGTAGGTTTCGGGGTGTTTGAACTTGGAAAATCACTGTTGGTGCACCAGTTCTCGTGTGCCCGCACCTGCGATCCTAGGGCCGCAGGATCAAGACCGCATGCGCGCTTTATGGTTCGCAGGTGAGGTCCCCTCGCAGATGCATACCCTTCTTCCACAGGAGCGGATAACTTTCCACAGGTGCGGCCTCCTGTGGGCCTGTCCATTTCCGCATGTGCGATCGATTTCCCGCACATGCGAGAGCGCAGGTGCGAGAGTCGGGCAGTGAAGGTTTTTTAAAAACAAACTTCAGTCGTTTCTTCTTTAACTTTTCATAAAAATAGAAGACCTAGGGCGATTTTCTCAAGAGAGTTTCTTCCCAAATCTTAGGTAAGTGTCCACCAACTAATTTCTTCCAACTTTCTAATGTTTTTCATCAATTATCATCAAGAATCTTAGGTCTTTAATGGTAGAAAATTGGGTATTTTGGTAGAGTTAGGAAACTAAGGACATAATTGGGCTCGTGGGTGAATGGGTGATCGGGTTTTGGTCCGAACCTCATGTTTTGACCAAGCGGGCCCGGGGTCGATTTTTGACTTTTTGGGAATAATGTTAGAAAACCTATAATTAAACATTGGAATTGAATTGTTTAGCGTTTATTGATGTTATAAAGTCAATTATGACTAGATACTATTGATATGGAGTCAAATTACAAAGGGAAAGCGGTGATTGAGGCTTGATTTTGGTCGTGGAAGTCGAGGTAAGTGTTTGGCCTAACTTTAGCTTGAGGGAATATGTGTTGAGTCTTATTTGCTACGTGTTTATACCATGTTCAACGTACAGGTGAGGTGAAGAGTACCTATACGTTGGTGTCAAGCATGCTCGTGAGTCGGATATTATGAATTTTGTGGTTTTCATTGATATTTACCGTGTTATTGCTTGAATTTCACTTTGTGGTTGTTCATTTTGGTGGAAATTCTTAGTAATGAATATTGTTGAGTATTAGTTTCGGTTGAGAAATCTTATGTGAGGATATGTATTTGAGTGAGATTGGTTATAGTTGTGTCCCTTGCCGGGGCGGTGATATTTCTACTGTTGTTCCCTTGCCGGGATGTTGTGATTTATTATTATGGTTCATATTGTTGATTTTTCCTTGCCAAACTTCTGTTATTGATATTGTTTGGGTGAGTAAGAGTGTAATGCACGAAGGGTGATGCCGCGTATTGATTATTGTGAGGAAGAGTGTAAAGCACGAAGGGTGATGCAGTGTATTGATTATTGTGAGGATGAGAGTAAAAGCGCAAAGGGTGATGTTGTGCACTTGCCTTTATTATTTGGTGAGGATGAGAGTAAAAGCACGAAGGGTGATAATGTGCACAGTTTTCTTTGTGTTGTTATTTCCTGTTGTTAAGTTGATATTTGAACTATGGTCTTATTTCGTTATTTCAGTTATCTGATATTTCTTTCCCCAGCAAGACCCTTTGGACATTAGATCGAGGAGGCTGCCTTCAGTCCACATAGAGACACCGAGGTAGTCTTGTTGGCGTACGCAGGCCTTGGAGTCCCTTCCTATTTCATCTTTGTATTCTGTTCTACTTATTTCAAAAACAGATGTATTTATTTCCTTCATACCATTATATGTATTATTTGTAGACAGTTCGTGAGATCGTGACTCCAACGTTCTAGGATTGGTACTATGTAGTTTTCGTAAAAGCATTAAACTGAGTTAATATATGTTGTTTCGCTTTTGGGATTTCTTTCATGTTAGTATTATACATCACCTATTATTGAAAAATAAATTAATATGGCAACTTAAATACTCACGTTGGCTTGCCTATCGGGTTCAACGTTAGGCGCCATCACGGTCCCGACTGTGGGAAATTCGGGTCGTGACAAATAATTCACAAAGTAAGTTTGGCCGGGACCCATAGTTGTGGACTTCGAGGGGTGCCTAACACCTTCCCCCTGAAGTAATTTCAAGCCCTTACCCAATCTCTGGTTATAGAATTAGTGTTATAAGTGATCTGTAGTAGGTTCCCTAACGCACCATAGTTTGTTCGGTGGCGACTCTTCAAACTCCTTGTATCCCTTATCCCAAAAAGAAACGAGTTGTCCCAATAATGTCAAAAACCCTTGACCGATCCTAAAGGAGAGGAAAAAGGGGGTATGACAATGACCCCTTCCCATTAATTGTGGTTTTAACTCTTTATTTGTTGTTATTTCTGCTAGCATGATTTTATATGTCTAGGTTTTTAGGTGGTGTCTAGTCCTAGCCTCATCACTACTTCGTCGAGTTTAAGCTTGGCACTTACCAATACATGGGATCGGTTGTACTGATACTGCACTCTGCACTCTTTGTGTAGATCCAGGTTCTGGTCAGAGTTGATTTCGAGTAGTAGTTGATTATTCGCACAGAGACACGAGGTAGATCTGCTGGCGTCCGCAGATTCCTGGAGTCTTTTCTGCATTATTTAGTTACTGTTTTATTTGAATCAAAACAGTTATACACTATTTTTTGAGCCAATTACTTGTAGTATTCTTTAGTCGTGCGTGATGTGACTCCAAAATCCTGGGTAGTTAGATATTAGTATTAGTTTTGAATTTCGTTTCATTATTTCATGCATTATGTTGGGTATCACGTATTGGATAATATTAGACTTCGCATTATGTTTTTAATTGTTTTACAAGTTGAATTCCTCTAACATTGGCTTGCCTAGCAAGTATGGTGTTAGGCGCCATCACGATCCCGATGATTGGGAATTTGGGTCGTGACAGAAACATGTACCTATGCACGACATGACATTCATACGCATATGCATTACACTACAATTATTTCATGATTTATAGAGTTATCCAGACTTACAGATTGAGTCATTTACTCTATATTTCTTCCACGCCTATTATGTACTTATTTTGTGCCTTTTATACTCGGTACATTATTCGTACGGATGTCCCTTTTGCTCGGGGACGCTGTGTTTCATGCCCGTAGGTTCCGATAGACAGGTCAAGAGTCCTCCAAGTAGGTTATCAGCTCAGCGGAAGATGTTGGTGCGCTCCGGAGTTGCTTGTTTGGTTAGTATGATTTAGACGCGTATTGCTTGGTATGGTGGGGCCCTGTCCCGGCCTTTATGATACTTATGTACTCTTAGAGGCTTGTAGACAGATGTCATGTATACGAGTGCTTGTATGGCCTTTCCGACCTATATTTTGAGTTTATAAATGAATATGTTGGCCTTATAGGCCCTTATATCACATGTATAAGTTTTTATATCAGGTTAGATCGTCCTATAATGAGTATTCTCTTATGTTTATTCTGGTTAGCCCATGACGGCCCATTTGTCCCATTTTCCAATGAGAGTACGATAAGAAAGATATGTATGTTGGTACTCGATTGAGTAAGGTACCAGCTGCCCATTGCAGCCCATAGGTTTGGGTCATGACAAGAAGGAACGGTAACATTTTGAGAAATGACACCTAAAGTGGCACTCGCATTGCTATTAATGTGAGTGCCACTTGTGGAACCTACCACTGCTCCACTAGTAGGAGGAGTGGGACTTAAGGAAGCAAGTGGAGTAATAACATTCTCAATGTGACTGAGAATAGGTGAAGGCTTTTCTTGTTGTTTTTCATCACTACTGCTTTTGTTTTTCATATTAAAAAAAACAAATTATCATGGGCAAAATATAAATAGCTCAAGCATTCAGAAGAAAGTAACTTTATAGATATAAGTAGAAGCATTGTCGTTTACCAATGGATGCCCATTGCACCTTATAACATTTTGAGGAAAGCCGCCTAAAGTGGTACCCATGGATGCCCATTGTACCTTATAACATTTTGAGGAAAGTCGCCTAAAGTGGCACCCGTATTGCCACCAACGTTAGTTCCACTTGTGGCACCTAGCACTATTTCACTAGTAGGAAGAGTAGGACTCGGGGAAGCAAGTGAGAGCAATAATGTTTTCAAGGCGGTTGAGAATAGGTGATGGCTTTTTCTTTTGTTGTTTTTGATCACCATCGCTTTTGTTCTTTATATTCAAAGAAAGATAAGATTGTCACGACCCAAAATCTGTAAGGTCGTGATGGCGCCGGACACTACTGTCAGGCAAGTCAATCCTTAATTAATAGAAGTAATTTTCTATTTTAGCATTTTCGAAATCGTTACTTTTTATTTTAATACGTAACATCTAGATAGAAATCCATTTCGTAGGAAAAGCAACAGTTCATTTATGTAAAACACAACCCAAATACATTTCCCAGAACCCGATGTCACAAGTGCATGAGCAAATTCTAAGAGTTTATACAAATATTACAAAGCTTGTCCGAAGTACAGATTGGACAAGAAATT
Organism: Nicotiana undulata; assembly: GCA_005239495.1. Lineage (NCBI taxonomy): Eukaryota > Viridiplantae > Streptophyta > Magnoliopsida > Solanales > Solanaceae > Nicotiana > Nicotiana undulata. The sequence goes on along the minus strand of ML268256.1, from coordinate 102,686 downwards.
TAGAAATAAAATACAGTACATAGAGGAAGACTCTGTCAGCTGCGGGACGCCTCCGGATAATGCAGCACGTCTAAGTCTCCGAGTGAACCACCGCTAAGGGTGTACCTGTGCAACAAAAATGNTAGAGGGAGACTCTGTCAGCTGCGGGACGCCTCCGGATAATGCAGCACGTCTAAGTCTCCGAGTGAACCACCGCTAAGGGTGTACCTGTGCAACAAAAATGCACAGCAAGTGTAGTATGATTACGAAAATAACGTGTACCCAGTAATTATCCCGCCTAACCTCAGAGAGGTAGTGACGAGGGGTCAAATTTGACACTTGCTATAAGTCAGTCTAGTATAGTCTAAGTGAGAAGCTAAGCATGAGTATCATAATCAATTAATCAAATAATCGGAGATTAGAAACGTCAATAAATATCAACTTATTCCGCATTTTTCACATAAATCCTCCTTCTTTTAAACTGGCAACTCAATATACTTAGGCCAATATACATGTATAAAATATAAATCACACGAAAATACGCAGCATTTATCATGTGCAACATATATGCTGAGGGTCGAACGGCGCGAACCAACAATAATAAACAGTGCACTGCCGAAGGGTCGATCGGCCCGAACCATAGATGCATCTATTTTTCCCCGCTCGCGAATCGATCATGCGACGCGGTCAACATAATAAATACGGCTAGCCTGCTCGCGAATCATACATGCGACTCAGGTGCTCATAAGTACACGTATTCACATAAAGGAATCCACATTTTTGTTCAAGAAGACATTTTCCCATAGAAATAATAAAATTCTCCTTAATTAAACATGACGATAATATTTAGAATATATTTCTGAAAATTCGTTTGTTAAATCTTAACAGTATTCAATAAGTAATCTTGCCAAGAACACCCTGATCCGCGGGGAAAATCAATCCTATTTTCAAATAATTAAGAAAATACGCTCTAACCCTTTTTTATGGAAAATAGATTACCAATTTATTTGTATTATAAGTTTAATATCATGACAAGATCGCATATACAACACGTAAGGCATGTTAGTGGGTCCTAGGCTACCCGGACATGCCATAACAGTAGCTACGCACGAACTCCCGTCACCTCGTGCGTACGTAGCCCCCGCAAATAATAGCATTTATTCATTTAGTTCACCTATGGGCACAATCCCCCCTCACAAAGTTAGAAAGGAGACTTACCTCGCTCCGAAATTCCATAAACGAACTCCAAGCCTTCCCAACGACTCCAATCGATGTGCAACGCTCCAAAATTACCCAAATGATGATAAACCAATGAGAATATACTCAATTGTTTGATAAAAATTCAAATTATATAATTTCCCAACTCCGCTTAGTGAAATGACCAAAATGCCCTTGGGCCCACGTGCCCGGATTCTGAAATTTCTCGAAGATATACTCTACCCATATCTTCACTAGTCCAATTATACGATTTACTCAAATATTCATGCTCAACTCGTGGCTAAAATCCACTTTCACCAAATTTTTAGGTTTTCTCCAAAACCCCATATTTTCCCAAAATTCATGTTCAATCCATGTAATAGTCTTGTATTTAACTTAAAAACATGAAGAAGTTACTTACCTTGTGATTCATGACGAAAATCCCTTCTTGAAGCTCATCAAAATCGCCCTCACCAAGATGAAAATGGGAGAAGGAATGACCAATTCCCGTTTTAAAAACAATCTGCCCAGACCTACTTTTTGCACCTGCGGTACAATAGCCGCTCATGCGGCACCGCACCTGCAGAAATTCCATCGCAGGTGCGACCCTGACTCAACCGAGCAGTTCCCGCTCCTGCGATCACCTCTCCGCACCTGCATTTCCGCAGGTGCGACCAATCTCCCGCACCTGCGGCTTCCTCAACTCCAGCAAAAACTCGCACCTGCGATCCATACGCCGCACCTGCGCCTTCGCATGTGCGGAAATAACCTCGCACCTGCGGTCCTCAGCCCAACCAGCCATACCTCGCACCTGCGGCGTCCAAGCCGCTCCTGCGGCTCCGCACCTGCGGCAAAAGCCTCGCAGGTGCGGTCACACCAGACATCAGCAGCCTTTAGCTCTTTTCCTACTTCAACTTTGATCTGTTAACCACCCGGAATCCACCCGAGGCCCCCGGGACCCCATCCAATCACACCGACCTGTCCCAAAACATAATACGGACTTGCTCAAAGCCTCAAAACACATCAAACAACATCGAAACGACGAATCGCTCTCTAATCCAAATCTTTAAGACTTAAGAAATTTCAACTTCCACATCTGATGCCGAACCCTGTCAAATTACGTCTGATTGACCCCAAATTTTGCACACAAGTCGTATTCGACATTACGGACCTGCTCCAACTTTCGGAATCGCATTCCGACCCCGATATCAAAATCTCCACTTCCGGTCGAATTCTTCCAAAACCTTCAAATTCTAACTTTAGCCAAATAACCTCGAATTGACTTTCGGATATCCGAATTCACTTCTGATCGCGCTTCTAACTCCAGAATCACCATACGGAGCTATTCCCAGACTCGAAACCCCAAACGGACATCAAAATCATTGAAATGCGCTTTAAGCCAAATTTAGGAAATTCCTTAAAAATGCTGATTCCACAATATACGCCAAAACGCTCCAGGGTTATCCAAAACCCGACCCGGACATACGCCCAAGTCTGAAATCATCAGAAGAACCTGGTGGAACCTTCGGATCCTGATTCCGGGGTCGTTTACTCAAAATTTCAATCTTACTCAATTTCTTCAACTTAAGGCTTCTGAAATGAGAATTTTCCTTTCAATTCAACTCTGATCTTACTGAATTTCAATTTCGACCATACGCACAAGTCAACATACCCGAAATGAAGGTGTTCATGACTTCCAACCGCTGAACGACACGCTAGAGCTCAAAACGACCGGTCGGATCGTTACAAAGATCATATAATAAAGGAAAATATTTAAACTTAGCATTGAATACCTGTATGGATTGAAATAAAGTATTTTAGAGTTAAGCCCTACTAACGAATTCTAAACTTTAACCCTTCCAAAAACTATCATGTAATCTTCTGTACTCTTGCCACGTGCTTTGCACATGCTTCACAAGCTTTGCACTGTAAACTTTGTCTAATAAATATTGATTTTTTTGAATTTATTGTAATTATTGTCATATAAATTTATAAACTAACGAAAAACTGAAACAAAAATATATAAATAAAAAGGACTACTATAACAAAAAAAATAAGAAGAAAGAAATGAAACACACAAAATATGCATAAAATAAAAATATACAAAAACTTGAAACTCTCGCAATATATTGCCTATTTAAAAAAATCAAGAGGACTTATTGCAATCACCATTAATGTTTGTCCCCTTGTCCTAATCATAAGAAACAATAAATGTAAATAAAACTAAAGTAATTCAACACCATTAACACGTATGATGAAAAAATAAAAATACTTAATGTTTATTGTTTACAAAAATACAAAATACTCGTTCTACCATGTTTTGATCAATCATCCTCTGCTGGAGGGAAGTAGAGATCTGGCACACGGTACTTCTTATTGTCTACCAATTTCAAATCAGGAACCTTCACGTCATTGCGTCTACTTGGACTTGGTTCTGCGACAACCTCCTCTTTTCCATGCAATGCAACTTATTTTAATTTTCTTTGTCCTTGATAACCTCTTTTAGTAATTGAACATCAATGGATTCATTATATGCACATTCTCTGTTGGGGCTTAGCTGTGAGCTCATATACCCAACTAAGGATTTGGATAAATGTAACGACCGGACCGGACCGGTCGTTTTAAGTATTTCAGTCTCAATCCTCCATTTAATACTCAATTTGTGCTTTACAATTGTTATATGACTTGTCGGGATAAGTGGTTCGGGCACAGTGAGGTCTTGGAATGAATTGGAACACTTAGTTTCAAGGTTTAAAACTTAAGTTGAAAAGGTTGGCTGGATTTCGACCTATGTGTAAACGACCGCGGAATAAAGTTTTGATGATTCCAATAGCTCCGAATGGTGATTTTGGACTTAAGAGCGTGTCCAAAAAAAAATATTTGGAAGCCCGTAGCTAAATTAAGCTTGAAATTGCGAAATTAGAAATCTAAGTTTGGAAGTTTGACCGAGGAGTTGACTTTTTGATATCAGGGTCGGAATCCAGTTTTGAAAATATTTCTAGGTCCGTTATGACATTTATAACTTGTGTGCAAAATTTGAGGTCAATCGTACTTGATTTAATAGGTTTGGCATCGAATGTAGAATTTGGAATTTTTTTAGTTTCATTAGGCTTGAATCGGGGAATGATTCATGTTTTTAGCATTATTTGAGGATTTGACTACATTTTAATGATGTTTTACGACTTGTTGGTATATTTTGTTGAGGTCTCGGGGGTCTCGGGTGAGTTTCGGATGGTTAACAGATCAAATTTAGACTTAGAACAATTGAAATTTGCTGCTGCCTATTGATGCAATCGCACCTGCGGAAATAGGCTCGCATGTGCGAGCGTGGAATCGCTGAAGCGTGTGGTCCGCAGAAGCGGATGAAATATCGCAGAAGCGACCTCATGGTCGCAGATGAAGCCTGGGCTAAGAGTGCACTGGACCGCAGAAGTGAACGCTTCTTCGCAGAAGCGAGAATGGCGCATAATCGGGAGAAAAAACGGCAGAAGTGGTTAAAAATTACGCATAAGTGGAACCTCTGGACAATGTACAAAAACAGAGGGTTCCGACATTTTTTTCCTTTTGGACATTTTCAACACGGTTTTGGGCGAATTTTCAGAGAAAATTCACGGGAAATCTTGAGGTAAGTCACTTGTGATCATTGTTAGTCAATAATATTGGATTATCATTGAGTATTTCGACTAGATTACGTGTTTCTGAGGTGAAATTAGAGGATTTGGGCCTAGGGATTTCAAAATAAGAATTTAAGATTTGGAGGTCGAGTTGATGTCGGAAGTTGGTAAAATTTGTATGGTTGGACTCGTGGTTGAATGTGCATTCATATTTTATAACTTTTGTCGGGTTTTAAGACGTGGGTTCCACGGGCGATTTTTGAGTTAAGTTTTGGATTTTGTCAGAAAATTAGTATTTTCTTTTGGAATAAATTACTATGATTTGTATTGACTGAATCAAATTAATTGTGACTAGATTCAAGGCGTACAGAGGCTGATTCGCAAGGCGAAGGCATAGCGCAGTAAAGAATTTCACAGTTTGAGGTAAGTAACATTTCTAAACTTGGTTCTGAGGGTAAGAATACATGAATTTTGTGTTATATCAGTTGTTGGTGGTGACATACATGCTAGGTGACTAGCGTGTGGGCGTGCACCATAGAAATCATGACTTGAATAAATTCTGTGGAGTTGTAAAATTAAGGATTCATGTTATTATCTGCATATTCTCCACGTGTTAGAGAAATTGAGTTGAGACTCATATTAAAGATCATGTTTAGGCTACGTGCCGACATTTTGGGACCCATAGGGTCGTGTTGCTGTTGAATTTACTTGTTTAAAAATATATATTTCATACTCAGTCATGTTCATTTGTTGTGAGGATACTTATGGGATCGGGGCTGCCCGCCTGCAGCATGCCATACCGATTTTATATATATTATTATTATATGGATTGGGGTTGCTCGCTTGTAGCAAGACATATCAACTTTATTATTATATGGATCGGGGTTGCCCGCCTGCAGCAGGCCATATCAGCTTTATATCGCGCTTGNCCCCCCCCCCCCCTCCCCAAACTGGGCGTAGATGATTTATATTCATGATTTATATTTGTGATGAATTTCTATGGATATGGATCTTGTCCGAATCATTATAATTTGGGAATAAATATTTTCCCGGGTTAGATTGGCCATATACAGTACTGAGTGACCGAGTAATTGTGATTGTGAGTATACGAGGTTATTCAACTGAGATGTCATATTCCTCATATCGTTCAGTATTGATCTATTTTCTTATACTGAGTTTAACTGTTGAAATTGAAACCATGCCTACATTTTCGTACTATTATTTCTATACTGGACTATACCTATTGCGCTCATCACTACTTTCAACCCAAATGTTTGTCTTGTTACTTATTGAGTTGGTTGTACTCATACTACACTCTGCACCTCGTGTGCAAATTCAGGTGCTTCCGGATCGCGTTGTTGCTAACATGGTAGGAGAGAAGGTACTACTCCGAGTTTCGCCTATGAAGGGTGTTATGAGGTTTGGAAAGAAAGACAAGTTTAGTCCTAGGTATATTCGGCCTTTTGAGATACTTAATAAGATTGAATATGTGGCTTATGAACTTGTCTTTGCGCCTAGTCTATTGGGTATTCACCCACTGTTTCCTGTATATATGCTCCAGAAGTATGTCGGATACCCGTCTCATGTTTTGGATTTCAGTACAGTGCAGTTGGATGGTAATTTGACTTATGATGTGGAGCTGATAGCCATTCTAGACTGGCAGGTTCGAAAGTTGAGTTAAAAGAACATAGCTTCAGTGAAAGTATAGTGGAGAGGCCAGCAAGCTGGAGAAGTTTCTTGGGAGACTGAGCGGGAGATGCGGAGCAAATATCCACACATGTTTAAGACTTTAGGTATAATTCTAAACTCGTTCGAGGATGAACATTTTTTAAAAGGGGGAGAAGGTAACGCCCCGACCGGTCATTTCGAGTATTACAGCCCCGTTCCCCTATTTACTGCTCAATTTATGCTTTACAGTTGTTATATGACTTGTCGGGGTAAATGGTTCGGGCCCGGTAAGGTCTTGTGATTAATTGGAACACTTAGTTCCAAGGTTTAAAACTTAAGTTGAAAAGGTTCGCTAGATGTCGACCTGTGTGTAAACGACCCAAAATAAAGTTTTGATGATTCCAATAGCTTCGTATGATAATTTTGGACTTAGGAGCGTGTCCGAAAATATTACTGGAAGCCCGTAGCTAAGTTAGGATTGAAATGGCGAAATTAGAAATTTAAGCTTAGAAGTTTGACCGAGGAGTTGACTTTTTGATATCGGGGTCGGAATTCAATTCTAAAAAATTTCATAGGTCAGTTATGTCATTTATGACTTGTGTGCAAAATTTGAGGTCAACCTGACTTGATTTGATAGGTTTCAACATCGAATGTAGAAGTTGGAATTGTTTAGCTTCATTAGGCTTGAATCGGGGTATGATTCATGTTTTTAGCATTGTTTGATGTGATTTGAGGATTCTACTAAGTTCGTATGATGTTTTAGGACTTGTTGGTGTATTTGGTTGAGGTCCGGGGGCCTCGAGTGAGTTTCGGATGGTTAACAGATCAAATTTGGACTTAGAACAATTGAAACTTGCTGCCGCCTATTGATGCAACCGCACCTGCGGAAATTGGATCGCAGGTGCGAGCTCGCAGAAGCGAGCCTGGAACCGCAGAAGCATGGGGTCCGCATAAGCGGACGGAATGTCGTAGAAGCGCGACCGTAGAAGCGACCACATGGTCGCAAATGCCGCATGGGCTAAGAGTGCACTGGACCGCAGAAGCGGACGCTTCTTCACAGAAGCGAGAATGGCGCAGAAGCAGGAGGAAAAACTGCAGAAGCGGTTAAAACTTTTGCAGAAGCAGAACCTCTAGACAGTATACAAAAACAGAGAGTTCCGATATTTTTGTCATTTTGGACATTTTCAACACGATTTTGGGCGATTTTTCAGAGAGAATTCACAGAAATCTTGAGGTTAGTCATTTGTGATCATTCTTAGTCAATAATATTGGATTATCATTGAATAGTTCGACTAGAATACGTGTTTTTGAGGTGAAATTAGAGGATTTGGGCATAAGGATTTCAAAATAAGAATTTATGATATGGAGGTCGATTCTGATATTGGAAGTTGATAAAATTTATGTGGTTGGACTCGTGGTTGAATGTGCGTTCATATTTTTTTAACCTTTGTCGGGTTTCGAGACGTGGGCCCCACGAGCGATTTTTGCATTAAATTTTGGATTTTGTTGGAAAATTAGTATTTTCATATGGAATAGATTCCTATGATTTGTATTGATTGAATGAAATTAATTGTGACTAGATTCGAGGCGTTCGGAGCCGATTCGTGAGTCAAAGGCATAGCGAAGTAAAGAATTACACGGTTAGAAGTAAGTAACATTTCTAAACTTGGTTCTGAGGGTATGAATCCCTGAATTGTTTGTTGTATCAATTGTTAGAGGTGAAACACATGCTAGGTGATGAGCGCGTGGGCGGGCACCACAGAAATCGTGACTTGAATAAATTTTGTGGAGTTAAAAAATTAAGAAATCATGTGCATATTCTCCACGTGTTAGAGAAATTGAGTTGAGACTCGTATTAAAGATCATGTTTAAGCTATGTGCCGATATTTTGGGACCCATAGGGTTGTGTTGATGTTGAATTTACTTGTTTAAAAATATACATTTCATACTCAGTCATGTTCATCCACTGTGAGGATATTTATGGGATCGGGGTTGCCCGCTTGCAGCAAGCCATACCGCCTTTATATATATATATATATATATATATATATATATGGATCAGGGTTCCCCTCCTGCAGAAGGCCATAGCAGCATTATCATTATATGGATCGGGGTTTCCCGCATACAGCATGCCATATCGGCTTTATATGACGCTTGGACTGAAGGAGCCCCTCCGAAGTCTGCCAACCCCCTCCCCCCAAGAGTGAGCGTAAATGCTTTATATTCGGGATGGACTTCCCAGGGAATGGACTTGCCTAATTTATATTTATGATGAATTTCTCTGGACATAGATCTTGTCTGAATCATTATAATTTGAGAATAAATATTTATTTGGGGTGGATTGGCCATATACAGTACCGAGTGATCGAGTAATTGTGATTGTGAGTATACGAGGTTCTTCCACTGAGATGTCATATCCTTCATATCATTCAGTACTGAGTTTAACTATTGAACTTGAAAGCATGCCTACATATTCGTACTGTTATTTCTATATTGGACTATACTTGTTGAGCTCGTCACTACTTTCAGCCCAAAAATTAGTATTGTTACTTAATGAGTTGGTTGTACTCATATTACACTCTGCATCTCGTGTACAGATCCAGGTGCTTCCGAACACAGAGACTATCAAAGTTGCTTGGCGTTTGCTGACCTACACTCTCTTCCTTTCAGTTATTTTACTATTCTATATTCAAATAGTATTTCTATCAGTCAGACTTTGTATCATTTAGATGCTCATATATATACTCAGTGACACCGGGTTTTAGGATGCGTTTTATATCAGTATTTGTGAGATTTTCATATTGAATTCAAATATTATGTTTCAAACTTAAGAGGTTATTATGATTTATTGAAGTTGTCGTCTTGCCTAGTATTGAGATAGGCGACATGACGACATGCGAATTTTGGATCGTGACAGTGAATTAATGTACTTTCCACTACGCACAAAGTACTCTCTATTCCAAGGAAAGTTAAGAGGATGTGACACATTTAGCAACTGAACATTGCTTGGCTGCAAAATACTGCTTCCTCCACCGAACATGTCATATGAACGCTTCTGCAAGAGACTAGGAGCGACTGTAACATTTCGAGGAATGCCACCTAAAGTGGCCCTTGCATTGCTACTAATGTGAGTGCCACCTATGGCACCTACCACTGCTCCACTAGTAGGAAGAGTGAGACTTAGGGAAGCAAGTAGATAATAGCATTCTCAGTGTGACTGAGAATAGATGAAGGTTTTTCTTGTTGTTTTCCATCCCTAGAACTTTTGTTCTTTATATATGAAAAAAAAAGATTATCATAGCAATATATAAATAGCTCAAGCATTCGAAAGAAAGTAACTTTATTGATATAAGGAAAATTATCGTTTACCAATGAATGCCCATTGTACCTTATAGCATTTTGAGGAAAGCCACCTAAAGTAGCACCCGTATTGCTACCAATGTGAGTGTCACTTGTGGCACCTACCACTGTTTCACTAGTAGGACGAGTAGGACTTGGGAAAGCAAATGGGAGCAATAACATTTTCAAGGTGGTTGAGAATAGGTGACGGCTTTTTCTTTTGTTGTTTTTTATCACTACCGTTTTTGTTCTTTATATTCAAAGAAAGTGAAAATCATATAATATAGGAAAATATTTAAACTTAGCATTGAACACCTCTATGGTTTGAAATAAAGTATTTTAGAGTTAAGTCCTACTAACAATTCTAAACTTTAACCGTTTCAAAAACTATCTTGTAATCTTCTGTACTCTTGCCACATGCTTTACACAAGCTTTGCACTATAAACTTTGTCTAATAAATATTGATTTTTTGTATCTATTGTAATTATTGTCATATAAATTTATAAAATAACAAAAACTGAAACAAAAAAGATATAAATAAAAAGGAGTACTATAACAGAAAAATAAGAAGAGAGAAATGAAACACGCAAAATATGTATAAAATAAAAATATACGAAAACTTAAAATTCTCGCAATATATTGCCTAATTAAAAAAATCAAGAGGACTCATTGCAATCACCATTAATGTTTGTCCCCTTGCCCTAATCACGAGAAACAAGAAACGTAAATAAAATTAAGTTTAGTAATTCAACACCATTAACACGTATGATGAAAAAATACTAAATACTAAATGTTTATTGTTTATAAAAATACAAAACACTCGTTCTAACATGTTTTGATCAATCATCCTCTGGTGGAGGTAAGTTGAGATCTGGCACACGATACTTCTTCCCATTGTCCACCAATTTCAAATCAGGAACGTTCACGTCATGGCATCTAGTTAGACTTGGTTCTACGACATCCTCCTCTTTTCCTTGCAATGCAACTTGTCTTTTTGCTTTGTCCTTGACAACCTTTTTTAGTGGTGGAACATCAGCAGATTCATTATATGCACCTTCTCTATTGTGGCTTAGCTGGGAGCGCATATACCCAATGAAGGATTTGGGTGAATAAATGTCTTTTCCACTACGCACTAAGTACTCTCTGCTCGGAGAAAAGTTAAGAGGATGCGACACATTTAGCAGCTGAACATTGCTTGGCTGCAGAATACTGCTTCCTCCAGCGAGCATGTCATATGAACGCTTCTGCAAGAGACTAGGACCGACTGTAACATTTCGATGAATGCCACCTAAAGTGGCCCTCGTGTTGCTACTAATGTGAGTGCCACTTGTGGCACCTACCACTTCTCCACTAGTAGGAGGAGTGAGACTTAGAGAAGCAAGCGGAGTAATAGCATTCTCAGTGCGACTGAGAATAGACGAAGGCTTTTCTTGTTGTTTTTCAGCATCCCTAGAACTTTTGTTCTTCATATAACAAAAAAAAAAGATTATCATAGGCAAAATATAAATAGCTCAAGCATTCGAAAGTAACTTAATTGTTATAAGGAAAATCATTTAAATTTGGTTGTTAACACCCTTAGTTATAGCTCGAAGCGTTGTTTAGAATTGGTTCTTTTAACAAATTCTTAATTGTTATTCCATCAAATATTATATAGCTTTCTGCGATACTATTTTGTCGTGTGCTTTACATAAGCTTTCTACCGATTCATCAAAAAAAAAAAGCTTTCTATTGCATTTCGTCCCACATATACATTATTTTAATTACTTTTTGTGTAATTCCTATAAATATTTGTTATACATTTGTAAACTAACAAAATATTAACTGAGTACTCATAAATGGAACAGATCTACGTACGTGTTACAGAGTAGTAGTTGATTTGCACATATTTGAATTGAAAACAAAACTAATTATCCTAAACTGAAATTATAATACCATTTTGGTAAAATATTTCCTATATAGTATCATATCAGATAACCAAATTAGGAAAACTTACATTGTTTTGATCCTTCGGGTACCTTTTCTTAATTGGAACATTGTTGTCTGAACCTGTTGATGATGCCATGGGTGCTTTGAAAGAAGAAGCAAGATCAGTATTGCTTAAGGAACCAGGTGGGGATGTGATAGGAAAACTAGGAAATATTAATAGCTCCCAATTATAATCTAAGGAATTGTATAAACTTTAAAAGGTTTATTGTGTTACCAAATTTGCATAATAAGATTTAGATATCAAAAAATAAGTGACCATATAACTGTATTAATGTAATCAGGATTGATATAGAAATTTAGTCAGTTTATAATTGAAACAGCTTACCATGAGCAAGGAATATTTTCCTTGATGAATTGACTCAGAACTCAGACATGTATTTGCTCACATAATGTGTAGGTTCTAGATTTGTGAGTTAAAATGCTTTATCCAGTAATATTACTAATATATGTTATAATTGAGAATGAATTAACGATAATAACTACGCCTCAATGCAAAACTATTGTTAGGGCTAACTTTATATGTACCATTTGTATCATGTCCTCTCTCGATATGGGCCTTTTTCATTTTCTTACTCAATATTGTGTCTATTAGAAGAAAATTAGGATTTTCTGAAAATTGGTATGCTCCTAATCTCATACATATGCCAAATATATCTAACTAAACTTAGAAGACTTCAGTCAAATAATGTACAGAATATAATTGACCAAACTAACCTTAATCCCAATATGTCACCTAGCTACCCAAATACTTAATTGTCTGTATTATATTCTCTTCTTTACTTCGCTAAGTCGGCATCGTTTTCAAAAAAAATTCAAATCTTTGAAACCAGTTTGATTTCCTTCAAGTGATTTTAGATCTATATCGTTCTAACACTTTCAATGATCATATTATCACACTTATAGCATGACCTAACCATCTAAGATAACCTTCTCTTATTTATTTTTCTTTTAATGTACACCTTATGTCGTTTGTGATCAATTCTAATCTTGTTTATTCCTGTATAATCGCATATTCATCTCAACAACATTTTAATATACTCATCTTGCGGATGTGTTCATTCTTAGATGCCCGACATTCACTTCGGCGATGTAACCAGTATGTACCGTAACAAAAATATAAACCGCTAAGCTTTTAAATATAATCCAGACGTAAGAGACCATGATGAATGAGCTGACAAAGAGATTATAGGTTTATGTACTAAACAATTGTGGTTGATCAGAAGTTTAGTGTTCTGGATATAAGTTATTGTGTTTTAGACTTCAACGATAAGTAATGTTTCAAAAGTTATAAGACGGTAGATTTTGAAAATAATTAGTAGAATGGATTTAAGTTATATATACTGATAGTGTAGTACTTCTGCACTTGAAAGAGAAAGAACGATTATAATTCTTTTGGTAAAAATCGCAATTAGAGAATAAGAACGAAAGTTTGAAACCTATATGATAGAAATTACACTCAAGGAGTTCGTATTTGATAGGCATATGAAACGATATTGATATTTCAGAGTGGAAATATCTTCAAACTAACATTCTTTTATTCTTGTTATCGCTCCTCGCCAATGACTGGTGTAATGCTTATATATAGACTAGTCTCTCTACACTACACGTGCGTTGCCTCTATATATATATATATATATATATATATATACTAAAACTATATTCCATATCATTTAAGAAAGAAAACTAAAGACACATCAACTAAGATGTGAATAGAATACAAAACTACTTCAATAAAAAAATTTGGAAAAAACTATTGTCCAAGAAATGATTATTTAACTCACAAAAGAGTAAATAGAAATCCATTGTAATGACCCAACTGGTCGTTCTAAGGTCTAGCATGTCGTTCGAAGGTTTGAGGCCTTGAGTAACTTCACTTCAGGTATTATGACTTTTGTGTGTGGTCGGAATCGAATTTTGGGAAGTTCAGAGTAGAATTGGGAAGAAAATTCTAAATTCGGAAGCTTAAAATTGGAGAATTGACTAAGGTTTCAATTTTTAGTAAACGATCTCAGAATCAGGATTTAAAGGTTCCAATAGGTTCGTATAATAATTTTCGACTTGAGCGTATGTTTGGGTCGAGTATCGGGTGGACCGGGAGTATTTCGGCACCTATTACGGAAAGTTAGCATTTTGAAGGTTTAATAATTTCCTAATTAGTTTGGGTTGAAGAAGATTTTGAGGTTATCAATGTCCATTTAGGATTCTGAGCCTGAAAATAGTTCCGTATGGTGATTTTTGTCTTAGGAGCGTGTCCAGATGTTGATTTGGAGGTCCATAAGTCAATACGGCGTCAATTGGCGAAAGTTGGAAATTTGGATGATTTTGAGAAGTTTGACCGGGAGTGAACTTTTTGATATCGGGGTCGGATTCCGATTTCGAAAGTGAAAGTAGGTTGTAATGTCGATTATGACTTGCGTGCAAGATTTGAGGTCAATCCGACTTGATTTGATACGTTTTGGCACAAGATATAGAATTTGGAAATTTAGAGATTTATAAGTTTGATTCGAGGTGCGATTCATAAATTTTTGATCTTGTTTGACGTAATTTAAGGTTTCGACTAAGTTCGTATTGTATTTTGGGATACGTTGGTATGTTTGGTTAAGGTCCCGAAGGCCTCAGGTAGATTCCGGATGGTCAACGAATTGAGTTTTGTCTCGGAAGAAAGGCTGAAGCAGTTGTCTTCTGGTGTAACCGTACCTGCGAGGTTTTGGCCGCAGGTGCGTTGCCGTAGAAGCGGCCAAAGGGGCGTAGATACGGATTTTGTTGGGCAGTGCTAAGACCACATATGTGGCAATTTCGCCGCAGAAGCGGGACCGCACCTGCGGAGTTGGCAGCGCAGGTGCACATAAGGGCGGCAGAAGTGGCCAACGACCTTGACTTGGTTTCTTGTAGGTGCGAGACTTGGAGCCCCATAAGCGACCTTCTCACCGCGAAGCAAAAATTATGTTGGGCAGTGAGGCTTCTTTAAAATGGGGGTTTGGCCCATTTTCATCTCATTTTGTCCATGGGAGCCAATTTTGGAGCACTTTTGGAGTGCCATCTTCATCAACTATAATGAGGTAAGTAATTTTCACATTGTGAGTTAAGTACATGATTTTTACGTGGAACATTTTTAGAAATTGTGAGATTTTGAAAGAAACCTAGAATTTGGTATTTTTGGATTTTGACCACGAAATTGGGCATGGAATTTAGGATAAATGATATATTTGAGTTCATGGTGTTGTGGGTAAAACTTATCTTTGAACATTTTCGGAATCTGGACATGTGGTCCCGATGGTTGATTCTATGAAATTTTCGAGCGGAATTGGGAATTGTTTAAATTGATTAATTGTGGGTATTAGAGTATCTTTTGATTGGTTCGCACGTTGTTTGAATAATTTTAGATCAACAGGCATCAGTTTGAGGTGTTAGAGAGGCTTTGGATCCGGTTATGGGACTTCGGGGCGAGGTAAGTCTCCTGTCTAACTCTGTGAGGGAAAACTACCCCTAGGTGTGTTATGTGTTACTTATTGCGGGGGTTACGTACGCACAAGGTGACGAGAGTCCGTGCTTAGATAGATTCATGCTATGTCCGGGTATACTTAGGCTCACACCATGCTATAGTTGTACTACTTGAGTTGTTTCCTATCTATTAGATTCCTTTATTTATACAATGCGACTTGAGACTAGACTTGTGTAGAGTAATGGACTTGCTATCGTAGAGATTCGACGAGCTTCAAGATTAGCCACTATACAATTGTACTCTCCTTACAAAGTTCTCCCGTGTTGTGCGTTCTCATCTAAAAGGTTCCCTTAAAGTCTTTAACTCACAGGACTATTCGTGAGTGGGGTCGAGGACCCGTCAAAGCTTCTTATTCTAACGGAATCGGTCCGTTCACCACGGCAAGATAGATACATATATGGATCATGTCGTTCGACCTTGTGCAGTGGGCACACAAATGGGATCGGGCCGTACGACACGACAGGATTTATGTGACATACTCTCATGGGAGCGGGCCGTTCGCCTCGGCAATAAAATAGATGTATCTATGGTTTGGTAATGTTATGATGGATCAGTTTGTATGCCTCGACACTTCTATGAAATACTATTACGAAAGCGTGCGTAATAATGAGCAAGGAGCCAGCATGTCTATGGGCATCCCCTGATCGAGATGTGATGAGATATCTGGTAAGGTCCATATTATATGTATACTCCGATTGAGGAGGAAACTACTAGCTGAGAGCTTGAGATATCTTTGAGGAGAGAGGTGTACCACGTATTTAACACTTCGTTTACTTACTCTGATTCACATCTATTTACTCCTACTCTATCTGTCTTATTGGACCTCTAGTAAGTGTCTATGTCAACCCCTCGTCACTACTTCTCTGGGGTTAGGCTACATACTTACTGGGTACGCATCGATTTACGTACTCATGCTACACTTTCCGCACTTTTGTGCAGGTACTTATATGTCAGATGGTATTTTGGGCGCAACGGCGCGACTGTTGCAGGGACTTTACCGTGAGCTGCATTTCATGTTACGCTCCGCCAGTCTACAGAGTTTCCATCAAAGTTATTTATATTTTTTTCCTGTCTAATTTATATTCTAGACGGATGTTGTATTTATTTAGGTTTCCTAGTTGATACTCATGCCCTTGTGGCACCAGGTTTTGGGGGTTCCTACTGTTGTTTGTCATTGAAGATCACGTGGTTATTAACATTTTCCCCTGTATATTCCATTTTATACTATTTAATTAATGAAAATTATGATTTCAAAATACTAAAATGAGTGATTAAATTGGTGAATCACCGTTGTCTTGCTTGACGACGATGTTAGGCGCCATCATGATCTTTAGTAGATTTTGGGTCGTGATAGTTGGTCTCAGAGCTCTAGGTTCACTTAGGTATCACGATTCATGAGAAAGTCTAGTAGAGTCTTGTGGATCGGTACAAATATGTTTGTACTTATTTTCGAGCGGCTACATGGTTGTTACGAGCACTTCCCTTCTTGATTTCCTCATTGTGCGGTTTGATTCCATTAAGTCTTGTGCCTTTGGTTCCTTCCTACTCAATCTTATGCGACGCAAAGCGCTGTTAACAATTGGGCGTCGAGGAGTTGTAGTGGTACTACAGATGTGGTGCAGATGTGGTGCAGGAGTTGTAGTGGTACTATAGATGTACTGCATGTTCTGGCAGGCTTTTATCGTTGCCTTGCGGAAGGATGTTCTTTGTTCCAACTCAGTGTCTGTATTTCCTATGGTTATGAGACGGGGCACGAATTTCTACCATGTCTACGCGTTGTTATCGCACAATGTTCATGAATAGAAGATTTCTCATAGCATGATTAAGGGGTTCAACATTTAGTTCTAGTGAAGAAAAGGCAATCAAACTATAGATATCCAGGTTTGGTTGATGAATTAACGAGACTTGATATTTTCGAGCGTGGTGGAATTTACCTAGTGATGCGGTGTCGTCATCCTTGTTTGAATGCATTATGGTTCGCCAGTGTTATGGTCTTCTTTGATTTTCTCCTTCGAGGCAGGGTGTTGTGAAATGGTGCCTGAGGGCTGGTTGTCAAAAATAACGGTGTGCAGCTGTTCAGGATCGAATTGATATTTCTAATATGATGGCTCGAGGAAGATGATCTTCCAGGATGCTTAGAGTTGGTAGAAATTTATTAGCTCGCGTGCTACAGAGACGAATTTTGATTTGATGCAACATTTGTGTAACAAAGAATGAGGAAGGATATGTGGAGGTTTCTTGTGGTGGTTGAATTACTTGCAGGAGTATGAGAAGCGGAAGTCGAGAAGTTGCTTAAAGAAGATGGTTTAACCGAAGTAAGGGTGGCCGATTTTCATATGGATTATGTGGTAGGATAGTCACGTGACTTGAGAAAGTGTGGGATGGTTTGGGAATCGTGATGGAAAGTGATTTGGTCTACGGATTTTATTTGGAGTGATGGTTATCATACGAAGAAAGATTGAATGTGGTAGAAAGGTTATGCTTGAAATGAAAAGAGGTGTGAAGATTTGATCATCGTTTCAGATGCAATATGACTTGAGTTTGGAAGGTATTGTTAAACTTTCAGTTGATGTCAATGGAGAAGGAACAGACTTATACAGTCGGTGGGCGAGCATGGGCTCAAGAAGATTTATAGATTTCGTGGTAGTTGTACCAGTGTAGCGTCGTAGGAAGATGTCGGTAATGAATTCCACATGTGGGTTATCTCCTGTGAGCAGGTTAGCGGTTGCGTGTTGTTGATGAAGTGTATGCTAAGAATACTACTTGCTACCCAGTAAGAGGTGGAATATGTAATTTTGACTGACAATTCGGAATGTTTCATGAAAACTTTAACAAATTATTTTGAATAATTTGGCGGGCTAGAGATGCGAGATATGGGTAAATGAGAAGTAGGAATCATTCAGTGCTCTACATTATGTGATGGTAATTTAAAGCTAGTTGTCGGCTTGTGTGGTTTTTTGTTATTGATGCGTTGGTGGATTATTTATGACTATGAAAAGAGAACATCAGGTGTAATTCGAGCAAGGAACTTAATGAATGCGTGCTATACTTCGCCTTATCGATCGAGGTGCATGTTTGAAGAAGGCTCAAAGTTTATTATTCTTGTGGATATAAGGTGCAAGGAAAAGAATCCAGTCGGTTGCTTCCTTGAGAGTGTATTCATGGGGTGGCATAGGGTTGGAGTTTGGTCATGTTCGGGATCGGGTAGGAGTTGGTGATTCTCCATAACGATCCAGTGAGTTCAAGGATTTAAGTGTGGTGCCTAAGGATTTCGGGTTTGTTGCCACTGTCTCGGGGAGATGCTCGATGAAATAGACATGTCTGTGAAGATGCGTGTGTTAAGGATCAAGTTTTGCAGTGGATTGTGAATGAGACTTGGAGTGTTTTATGATTATCACCGGGTAAGCGGTGCAGTATTGGAGGAAAGTAAAAAAAAAAAAAAACCACGGATCTGTGGGAAGTTTTGTGGAATGGGTATACTAGTTGGAACTACCATCGTGCGCATGATGAAGGTATGAGGTGATTCATGAGCATTAAGACGATGTAGTCTCGCGATTCGGGTCACTCAGAATGAGTGTGGATTGAGTTTGTTATGCTTTGGATGGAGCTATATTGTTTCTAAGACGGGTCAAGAATAAATGTAAAGAAGTTGGGTCGATTAGTAATGGTTGAATCAGCATGATTGTGGAAATGATCAGTTCATTCAGTGTGTGAAGTTATAACATGTGGTTTGTGGTTGTACGGGTGAGCTTGATAGTCGCCATAATTTGGTTGATTTTGGGAGGTGTTTGATTCAAATGGCTTTGTTGTGTAAATGGATTCTGGAAGATTTATGACGGTTTAGATCACGATTTGAGGTTGTGTTTTCTGTGGTTTAGGAATTCAGTTGCGTGTTGCATCGGTTCTTCGAAAATGAGCTAAGTGAAAGGTTTCCAACCAATGAAACGTTATTCCACTGGTAGTTCGGGGGTTATGATGAATTCGTCTACTCTCGTGTAGTGGCATGATGGGTGCAGTGAAATGTCATGGAAAATTGAAAGTTGAGGATCAAAGTTGCAGTTCGATGTTGATAAGAATTCACGATCTCGGATGAGAAGGAAAGTATTAATATGTTTAGAGTGAGTCGGCGTTATCATAGTGTCGCCTGAGAATGGTGTTCTATGGAAAAGGCATTGTGTATTGATTTGCGGATTATTATTTGCATTACAAAATTAATACAATTTGGTATGGATGTGCAAACTTAGCTTGAAGAGCGGAAGGTCGTTGCAGCGTTTTCCACGGGGAAATTGTATGAGTGTGATGTGCTAGTCACTTTATGGTTAAATATCGAAACCAAGTACGGAGATTTTTGGTACTATTGTTAATGTGAGGGTTTATGCCTGGAAGGCACTCTATTCCTTTGGTTGTGAACTGTGGGGGTTGTGCCGGATTGAGACGACTTGATTATTTGCACGTGTGTTGAGGTCCCCCGTAGATTATGGGGTCATATGAGCAGGATGGTTCTCGAGATGCAGGTCATTTACCGCACATTAGTCGTGCTTAGGTTTTGTGACGTATTGCGCTATCCGTCTCCCCAGATTTGTATTTTGGCTTAGCGTGCTTATGGACGATATTCGACATTCTATAGGTAGACGCATTATGGCTTGGTGAGTATGTACTTATTTATTGTTATGAGTGGATCAGGTTGCACGCCGCTACGGGTACGTTATTCGGATCGGGTTGCACGCCGCGACGGTATCATGTTTCGATCGGGTTGCACGACGCAACAACGTTATGTTGAGTACGATTACATATATTTGTTTCTGCGTATTTTGTTTCCCATTCTCTAAAGAGAGTTCAAAGTGTCTGTTTGACCATTTTATTCATTACGCGGGCTGGGAAGTTCCATTCCAGAGTTTGTTTTACTTATATATCGCATTCGAGTTTGTAGCTTATTGGCGCATTTTTGGCGTCATACGAGATCTTGGTTAGTGTTTGAGGTTGCTTATTGCCTGAGTATCTTATACTTGGTGAGACGAGACTATTGGACCTGATATTCAGTGCAATCATATTTATATATGGTACATCAAAGAGAGAATATCGTTATTGGCTATGGTCCTTGTCAGGAGAACCGACTCCATGATTTGATTGATTCAACAGGTGCTTATGAATTTCTACACTTCTTATCTGTCATGGAAGTATTGCGAGGATTGCGACCGGGCTTATTTGTATTATGAGGTGTATTGCAGGCATCAGGTTCATGAAATTCCAGCTATTGAGGTCGGGATGTTGCCTTGGGCAAATAAGTTATGCGGTGAGTTGTGTGATATCAGCATGAGTGCATGATCATGTATGGATTCAGTATGTGGAGATTTTACGGTGTTCATATGTTAGAGTCATGCATCATAAAGAAATTTGGAGGTTGAAATTTGGTTCTAAGGCTTATGGCACGAGTAGGTGCACAAGGTGTTAAACAGTGATTTCGGACAACTCCAGAGCAATTCTTAGCACGTTCGAGGACGAACGTATGTTTAAGTGGAGGAGAATGTAACGACCCGACTGATCGTTTTGGGGTCTAGCACGTCCTTCAGCGGTTTGAGGCCTTAAGTAGCTTCACTTCAGGTATTATGACTTGTGTTTGTGGTCGGAATCAAATTTCGGGAAGTTCGGAGTTGATTTTGAAAGAAAATTCTAAATTCGGAAGCTCAAAGTTGGAGAATTGACTAAGGTTTGGATTTTTAGTAAACGACCTCGGAATCAAGATTTGAAGGTTCTAATAGATTCGTATAATGATTTCAGACTTGGATGTATGTTCGGGTTGAGTATCGGGTGGGGCGGGAGTATTTCAGCACCTATTACGGAAGGTTAGCATTTTGAAGGTTTAATAATTTCCTAAGTTTGGGTTGAAGTAGATTTTGAGGTTGTCGATGTCCGTTTGGGATTCCGAACCTGGGAATAGTTCTGTATGGTGTTAGGAGCGTGTTCGGATGTTGATTTGGAGGTCCGTAGGTCATTACAACGTCAATTGGCGAAAGTTGGAAATCTGGATGATTTTGGGAAGTTTGACCGGGAGTGGACTTTTTGATATCAGAGTCGGGTTCTGATTTCGGAAGTGGAAGTAGATCCTTAATGTCGATTATGAATTGTGTGCAAAATTTGAGGTCAATCGGACTTGATTTGATATATTTCGACACAAGATATAGAATTTGGAATTTGGAGATTTATAAGTTTGATTCGAAGCGCGATTCATGATTTTGATGTTGTTTGACGTAATTTAAGGCTTCGACTAAGTTCGTATTGTATTTTGGGACGTGTTGGTATGTTTGATTAAGGTCCCGAGGGCCTCGGGTGAATTTCGGATGGTCAACGGATCGAGTTTGGTGTTTAAGAAAGGCTGAAGCAGCTGCCTTCTAGTGTAAATACACCTGCGAGGTTTTGGCCATAGGTGAGGAGCCACAGAAGCGACCAAGAGGGACGTAGATGCGTATTTTGTTGGGTAGTGTTGAGACCGCATATGTGTCAATCTCGCCGCAGAAGCGGGACGCGCCTGCGGAGTTGGCAGCGCAGATGCGCATAAGGGCTGCAGAAGCGGCCAACGACCTTGGCTTGGTTTCTCGCAGGTGCGAGACTTGGAGCCGCAAAAGCAGCTCTCACAGAAGCAACCTTCTCACCGCATAAGCGAAAATTGTGCTGGGCAGTGAGGCTTCTTTAAAACGGGGGTTTGGCCCATTTTCATCTCATTTCGTCCATGGGAGCTGATTTCTGGAGCACTTTTCGAGTGCCATCTTCATCAACTATAATGGGGTAAATGATTTCTTCACATTGTGAGTTAAGTACATGATTTTTATGTGGATTCAAGCATGAAAATTTGTAGAAATTGTTAGATTTTGAAAGACATGAGTTAATATATTTAACTTGCTTAATCAATACAAAACACTAATTAAGGTTGCCACGTCACTTTCAAGTGAGAGTTTTATAAAATCCGGCCAGAATGATTTTTGTGATAACTGGAGCAAAGTAAAATGACTTTTGCGTGACAAAAGAAAGAATAATAACTTTTGTGTAATGAACACAAAGTTGGATGACCGCCGATAAAATTTACTCTATTATTGTCATACATGCGAGAATATTGTATATCAACAAACCTATTTCACTTGGTAAAACGAATAACCACCATAATAACCGTAATTATCCCTAATCTTAATATGCATGCAACACACATTATACTTATGATCTCATGATCATATATACTAACATTTATACATATTAAAGTTCGTAAATCATGAAGTACATATAATTAAAGAATAAATAAAGTATAGAAAGTAGAACCCAATTTTATTGCCACATACAGAATGTAATATCAAGAAGAAAATAGCAGAAACATTTGTCATTGTAAAGTCAGAACAAAAAGATCTTTTACACATTATTTTTATTCTTTGGAGGGACTGGAGAAGGAAAAAGAGTAAGAAGAAAGCACATATGACATGTTTAAAAATAGCATCGTGGTTGGCTACATTCACGTGAATTTTATAGCTTTTGTTTAGATATTGTATATATGAAAAAATTTAATATTTATGAATATTAAGCTAGTACAAAATTATTATTGTATATTAATTTGAAATAGCATTAGATACTCATAAATTCAAAATTTCGGACCTGTCTGACTGTCTTTGACTTTGTACCATTAGATAATAAAAATAACAATTAAAACATGAAATATTCAGTAGGAAGATTATTTGTAGTTGTTATTAGAGAGGAATTTGCAAGAATTGCAACTAGAAAGTTGAGCAATGTAGGATTTTCATTCTTTCCTTGACCTCCACCACTTTTGTTCTTTAAATTCAGAGAAAGAAAAGCTCAGATTATCAGAGATAAATATAATTATCTAAAGCGTTCTGGAAGAAGAAAAAAAAGTTTAATGATATAATGGTGATGGAAACATTTGAATGTAGCCGTTTATAATTTGAAATATTATTTATATTAGTTTAATCCTGTTAAAGATATCTAAACTTTTCTCCTATCAAAGCAATGGAGCATCGAACATATAATTCTTTTTGCAATAAACTTTCTTTTGCTCATCCTTTATATATAATACAATCATAAACCGATCTTAATGGACTAATAGATAGGAAAACAATAACAACAATAACAATAGAGAAAAATAAATTAAAAGGAGAGAAATGGATCGGAACACACAAAATGTGCAACCAAAATTTATAAAACATGAAACTATATGGCAATCTCAAAGTTAGTTCCTCAATGATCATTCAACCTACAGAAATAACCTATTAAAGATGTTATTATTTATTTTTAAATAATAAATTCATCCAACTATCATTTTTTGACTCAGGAAATAAAAAATATCACAAAAGCCTATTCTCTCCGTGCTGACATGTCATGTCATATGAAAATTTTATTTTTTATTAAAACTTATCATGTAACACATGTCTCTGGTACCCATTTAACCTGCCAAAAAGAAAATACAATTTTTTTCTTCTTCTGGCACCTAAAATGACCCATGCATTGCCTCCAATACGACTTTGGCGAATATAAATAGTTAAGTAAAAATATTATGAAGAAAATGACTTTGGTGATATGTAGTGTAGGAAAATATTTAAACTTAGCAAATGAATACCTTTATGATAAATTTGAACCGCAATTTAAAGTCCAGTTCTATTAACGAATTCTAAACCTTATCCGATCAAAACTATCATGTAAATCTTCTGTTGTTCCCTCACGTAATTTACACAAGCATTGCACTGTAAATTTTATTTTTTTAATACATATATTATAACTATTGTCATATGTTTATGGACGGGCCCAACAATTTGAGTTGAGTATTTTGTTCATTCTTATTCTAGCCAGAATCTTGTCTATTCTGGTCATTTATGTTGTTTGGTGTCTTATATTAATAAAAGTAAAGAGGACATGCATGTTGTAATAGATACGAAATATATTGTTTAATTCAGATACAGAAGCTTAAACTACTTTTCATGTTATAGGCTTCTTTGTTGTCTTTTGAAGTGTATCAAAATTTTCCAAATGTTCAGTCTTCAATGCTGAGAAAATAACTATTCTCTCCATTTCATATCAAATGAGGTAGTTGACTCGGCACGGAGTTTAAAAAAAAGGAAGATTTGAAATTTGTGGTCTTAAAAGGTTAAGAGGTAAAACTTTGTAGGGCCATGACTTTTGTGTGGTTATAAAAGCTTTTCATTAAGGGTAAAATGGGTAAAACGAGGAGTTTAAAATTGAATTATTTTCAAATTTAGAAATGTATCATTTATTTTGGAACAGACTAAAAAGAAAAGTACCTCATTTAATATGAAACGGAGAGTACTTATCTAATTACAAATATTTGATGGAACGAATACTTAATAAGCATTGAGGAAAGTGCATGTAGTAGCTACTAGATTTTTAATTTTTTTTTTCTCCACTGCGATTTTTACATGCACTTGTCTACCCTTAAATACAAATTGATTGATCTGTAAACCTTTAATATCTAGAATTAAAAGGACATAACACGCATGTAGAAATAGATTCAAGGAAAGTAATTAATCTGTTTTGACCAGAGAGTAATAATATCATATATATGTTCATAGTTAAACTTTTTAGTAATTTTCTTTGTAGAAAGTACCAAGTAATTACTATTAATTATATGTTCGTTTCAAAATATAACAATTTCCATAGAGGCTAGGGCACGGTGAAACGTAACCAATAGGCCAGAGATGACCCAAAGTACTGATAAACAATAAGACTAGATAAATCAAAAACTTTTCATTCAACAATATATTTTAAAATATCATCACATATAAATACAATATATGGAATGGTGATGAAGATTCGATTACGTGTATTATGGAAAGGGACTTGCATCAATTGGTACTCTTACGTAAGTGTCACATAATCAGTTCATATAACTGTATCATAGTGTTGTGAAGGAGAGTTCAAAGACATAACAATGCAACATTTGGTGGCATAGTTGTCATCTATTTTGATTCTTTATATGGTTTCTAACATTTGGTGGCATAGCTGTCATGCTCTGCACCCAGTAAGTTAAGTGGAGCAAAATTGTCCACCCAACTTTTGTGTTTTATGATTAATTGAAAAATAATTGTATATTCTAAGATAGGTGATATAGAACAGATTGAACAAAGATCATCTTTCATTCCACCATCACCATCCGTCTAAAATAATAGTATGTAACATTAATCTATAACTTATTCAGTATTTATACATGAATGTTCATTTACACATGAAGTGCATCATAAAGTTTAGTAACGTATAAATCATTTATACTTTCCTTTTCTTTATGACTGTTGCTACCTAATTAGAGCTTCACAGAGTACTAATTTATTTTGACTCATTTTCATTACCTTTCTTGTTATCAATTAGAAATTCAAAATAAAAGCAGATATAGAATTGGTCAATCATTATCCCCATCCAATAAATTATTTAACATGTGAAAACATAGTAGTATTGGGATATTTTAAGGGAAATATTTCAATAACGTAGTTAATAAATGGATATTGTCTTCTTAAACTAAAGGGGGAGGTAAAGGGGGAGGTATTTAGAGGCAAATCACAGTCGGCAACATTTATTTGTTGCACACATGGAATAGTAGAAGAAATCACAACTTTCAGGTCTAGAAAGTAGCTAAGATTGTTGGATTATGTACAGCAATTCTATCATATTCACGTGTAAATTAAACAACTAATACATACGGAGATTATTGAGTTGCCTCTTGGAGTGTGAATAAAGTAGATTAATCTTGGTCTTCAGTTTCACAGTCTTCTACAGTGTTCCCAAATAATATCCAGAAAGAGAAAATTTTGGGTGGGCGAAATTCCAAGAAAAAACTTGCAAAAACCAGTGCAAAAACGGCCAGCCCTATATGGAGTATATATAGCCACGTTTCTGAGGTTAAAACCCTTTTTCAAAACTTGTTAGGTTTTCTTCTTCCACTAAGGAAAGGTTTAGTAACTATCTGACTAGTCGTTTTGAGCATCTGCGCTTCTCTCGATAGTTTACGGGTGTGAGTAGCTCTGTATGATGTATTTTGACTTATGTGAATAGTCGGTTTTGGTTTTCGGGTTATTCGGGACTGATTTAGAAGAATGATTCTCAACTAGGGAGCTTTAAATTTTAAAGAGTTCATCAAGTTTGACTTTTTAGTATTTGACCTCGGATTGGAATTTTGATGGTTTCGTTAGCTCCGTTGGGTGATTTTGGACTTAGGAGCGTGTCCGGATTATGATTTGGAGGTCCGTAGTTGAATTTGGCTCGAAGTTGGAGTTGGCATGTAATGTCAAATGTGACGTGTGTGCAAAACTTGAGGTCAATCGGACGTGATTTGATGGATTTCGGCATCGGGTGTGGAAGTTTGAAGTTTCAAGTTCCTTGACGTGTGATTCGTCGTTTCGATGTTGTTATGTGTGTTTTGAGGCCTGGAGTAAGTCTGTGTTATGTTATGGGACTTGTTGGTATGTTTAGATGTGGTCCTTGCGAGCTCAGGTGAGTTTCGGATAGGTTTGGGTTGTGTTGCGCTCGTTTTTTTTATGTTTCGACGTTGTTTCTTCAAGCATAGATGGTACTACATTAAGCAAATGAGCTGAAATTTCTGTTTTTATTGAAGCATTAGATCTGTATCGTAATTACGGAGTCATGGCAAAAAGAATCGCCGAATTTGGACATCATATGAGGAGTTTATAGTTATTATTAAGAATTGGGTTGCTAGATTTTTCAGATTAATTACGAAATTGGTACTGACTTCGTATTTAAAAATCTGCACTATTTTCAAATATTGAAACCAGCGTATCTTTTTCAATATAAGGTCAAATGGAGTGATTCAAGAGCCTAACTTGACTAAAGTTTCACAAAAGCGAGTTTTGAGATTATTTGGCACAAGAAACAAGGCAAAACAATATTAAAGTGAGGGTTTCGTTCATTTAACATATTTTGAGTTGAGGAGTGTAACGACTCGACAGGTCATTTTGAGCATTTGCACTTCGCTCGGGTGTTTGCGGGCATGAGTAGCTCCATATATTGTATTATGACTTATGTGAATCGTCGGTTTTGATTTTCAGGTTTTTCAAAATCGGTTTGGAGTAATGAATTTCATTGTTGAGGCTTTGAGTTGAAAGAGTTGACCAAATTTGACTTTTTGAGAATTTGAACCCGGAACGAAGTTTTGATGGTTCTGTTAGGTCCGGATGGTGATTTTGGTTTCGGGCGTATACCCGAATTTGCATTTGGATGTTTCTAAAAGGTTTCGGCGCAAAATGGCAAAAATTGAAATTTGAAGGTTTGGAAAAGTTCATTAAGTTTGATTTCGGGTGTGATTCATCGTCTCGATGTTGTTATACGTAATTTGAGGCCTCGAGTAGGTCCGTGTTATTTTATGGGACTTGTTGGTATGTTCGTACGGGGTCTCGAGGGGCTCAGGTGAGTTTCGGATAGGTTTAGGTTGTGTTGCGCTGGTTTTTTTAATGTTTCGACGTTGTTTTTCAAACATAAATGGTACTACATTAAGAAAATAAGCTCCAATTCCTGTTTTTATTGAAGCATTAGATCCGTATCGTAATTGCGGAGCCATAGCAAAAAGAATAGTTGAATTTGGACAACGTATGAGGAGTTTGTGAGCATTTTACTAATAATTGGGCTGCCAGATTTTTCAGATTAATTACAAAATTGGCACTGACTTCATATTTAAAAATATGCACTATTTTCAAATATTGAAACCAATATATCTCCTTCAATATAAGGTCAAATGGAATGATTCAAGAGCCTAACTTGACTAAAATTTCACAAAGGAATCCATTGGAGGCATCAAAAGCGAGTTTCGAGATCATTTAGCACAAGAAACGAGGCAGAACAATATTAAAATGAGGGTTTTGTTCCTTTAACATATTTTGAGTTGGTGAGCTTGGAACTGGGCAATTTTCGAGGCAGTTTTCATCATATGAATTGGGGTAAGTACTCTCTACTCGGTTTTGATTATATTTCGTGGATGTATATTTGATTTTAGCTTTGGTTGATGAATTTTTAAAGAGGAAATTGGGAGTTTTGGCCTAAAGTTTCATAATATGAAATTTACAGTTTTGAATATCGATTCGGAGTCAGATATGAGTGAAACAAGTATGGTTGGACTCGTAATTGAATGGGTTGACAGATTATGTGAGTTTTGTCGGGTTCCGAGGTGCAGACCCAGGTTGGATGTTTTGGCCGATTTTGGACTTTTGATTAAAAATTCAACCTTTTTCGATTGGGATTGGTTCCTTTAGCATTATTTGATGTATTTGAGTTATTTTTGGTTAGTTTCGAGTCGTTCGAAGGTTGAAAGCGCGTGATGGCATCTTCGGAGCATCGCTTAGCTTGTTTGGCATTGGTATTGGCTTGTTCGAGGTAAGTAACTCTTCTAAACTTAGTGCTGAGGGTATGAAACCCCGCATTTCATGTAATGTGATTGGTATTGAGGTGACGCACATGCTAGGTGACAGGCGTGTGGGCGTGCACCCTGTGAATTGGGACTTTGTGGTTCCCATGGCACAGTATAGTGGTCGTATTTTGTCGATATCTGTGTTTTTACCATGTGATAAAGTAATTGAGATGACAATCATGATATATATCATGTTTAGACTTTATGCAGATACTGTTGAGACCCATAGTGGTCGTTTCTTGTTGTCATTTCACAGACTTCATCGATATTCTGTACTCAGTCATGTTCATGCATTTATATCATATCTCATTCTCAAATGTTATTTATTGATACATCATATTCTTGTTGTCGGGCTAGTTTAATGACATTGTGAGCCCGTGAATGAGACTGGAGAAATTGATGACTGAGTGAGGTCGCGGACCTGCTTGTGAGGATATTGATACCATAGCACGTGAGTAATCTGTACGGATCCAGGTATTGACATCATAGCACGTGAGTTGTCTGTGCAACACGTGAGTTATCCGTGCAGATCCAGATATTGATATTATGGCACGTGAGTTGTTTATGCAGCACGTGAGTTGTCCGTGCAGATTATAGCGCTTGGGTTGTAGGAGTCCCTCTGTAGTTTGAACACCCCCAGTGAGCGCATTCGACTATAAATGTGTGTGGATCGGACTGCACGCCACAGCGGTTAATGTACAGCGCTGAGTGTCTGGGTGTGCCGCGCATTGAGCAGTGAGATTAGTACTTTGAGAGTGTGAGTACATGATTCATCTCTGAGATACATGGAATTTGCATGCACACATGACATACACATAGAGATACATTTTTCCTCATGCTATATGATATCACGTCATCCATGATTTACTATACACATTGATACGTGGACATAGAGAGGTATTTTATACTTGTAAGATGGAAAGAAAATGAAACATCTTATTTATTGTTGAAAGGATTTTGGGAAAAAACACAGTTTTCGAAAAGCATGCCTATTTTTCTAAAACTGTAAACGAGTTGAGCATTTGACTTCTAAGATACCCCTTTTTATTACTTGTAGTAGGCTGTTATGAACTGTTGTAGAATACCGGTATTGGACCCGACCTAGTGATAGCTCGTCACTACTTTCAACCTAAGGTTAGGTTTGTTACTTAGTTAATACATGGGGTCGGTTGTACTGATACTACACTTCTGCACATTGCGTGTAGATGTTGGTTGTTGTTGTTGTTGTGTTCGTTGGTTGCTGGATTTGAAGATGTACATGCATCCCTGATGAAGCTGCCTCTTTTGTTCGGGGTAGCCTTAAAGTATGAAACTTTGTTTATGTACTTCTCAAACATACCACGTATTTATTTCATTTCAGTTTTGTAAGCTCTATTCTTAGAAGCTCATGATTTATACTACCAGTACTTGAGAAATATATAAGATTTGATAAATTACTTTTGTTTAATTGCCTTGTTAATATTATTAGATAGATATTAGTTGGCTTACCTAGCAGGTTGGGTTAGGTGTCGTCACGACTAGTGAATTTGGGATCGTGATAGGAAGCTCAGAATTGGGCAATTATTTAGGCGATTTTCACCATATGAATTAGAGTAAGTGTTCTTTACTCGGTTTTGGTTATATTCCATGAATCTATCTTCAATTTTAGCTTTTGGTTGATGAATTTTAAAGAGGAAATTGGGGGTTTTGGCCTAAAGTTTCATAACATGATTTTTTGAGTTTTGAACATCGATTTGGAGTCGGAATTGAGTGAGACTAGCATGGTTGAGCTCGTAACTGAATGTGTTGTCGGATTTTGTGAGTTTTGTCGGGTTGAGGAGTGGGCCTAGGTGTGATTTTTGGATGGATTGGGATTTGATTTAGGATTCGATCTTTATCATTTGGAATTATTTCCTTGGGCTTTATTTGATGCATTTGAGTTGCTTTTGGCTAGTTTTGAGTCGTTCGGAGGTCACTACGCGCGTGATGGCATTTTTGGAGCGTCGCTTGGCTTGCTCGGTATTGTAATTTGCTTTTTCGAGGTAAGTGTCTTGCCTAACTTTGTTGAGGGAATTTTTCCTCCTATTTGACATTGTTTGCTACATGCGGGGGTGATACATATATGAGGTGACGAGCGTATATGTATGTGCCGGGGTTAATCATGCTCGGGGGTAGATTATGTTATAATTATGTCTTGTAGAACTACGTGACCTTCTTGATTCATGCCTCACTTGACTTCTGGATATTAAGAACATAGTATTAAATGCTAGAAATCAAGACTTAGCTTATTATAACTTGATAAAATTTGGTGGGATCCTGAGAATACATTGATGTGTCTAATTCGGTCATCCCTATGCGTAATCATTAATACATTGCTACAGTCGATATTCTTGAGATACTAGATTATATACTTGTATTGTGGATCATTTGTGAGATTTGTGAAAGTATTTGAATAATACAGTTCTTGAGGGTTTATTTAACCATTGTTGGCTTGGAAAGTTGTGATTGGGATTTGTTTGGAATATCCGTTAAAAACACTCCTCTTGATGTTATTTATGCTTCCTGCCTTGTTTGTCATTGATATACATATGCTTGGAAAGGAAGAGTGTAAAGCACGAAGGGTGATGACGTGTCATTGTTTGTACATTATCATGTGAGGGAGAGTGTAAAGCACGAAGGGTGATGACGTGCCATATTATTGAGAGTAAAAGCACGAAGGGAGATGTCGTGCTACGTTATGTTAGTGTAAAGCACGAAGGGTGATGTCGTGCCATTTTATCTATACTGTTATGCTTTTATATCGTTGTGAGGCCATGGCACGATGGGTGTTTCCATGCAGGCAAGGATGAAGGACATGAATTATGTTGTGATATATGTTTTCCCATGTATATATTTGTGTCTTTACCTTGAGCTGTTATTGTCGCAATCTCAGATCTGATATGACTTGTTGCTATTGTTCTGTCATTTATCTCTATATCAATTGTTGTTGTGTCGCTCATATCTTCTGCTTATTTAACTTGCAATTATCATGCCTATTTTCCTGCTTTTATAATTACACTCATGTCATATCTATTCTGTTGCACTTGGTACAAGCCTTCCACCATGCTAGTCATTCATGTCGCTACTTGTTAACTTGTAAAGATCATGTGCTTCCTTCTTATTTGTTATATCTGTACTTAGACCTCCATCATGCTAGTTAGTTGAAGTTGATATTCATCGTTTCCAATTGTTGTCATCACCCACATGCTTTCCGCCTAGTCTTTTATGTTGCCCACACGTATATCCTCGTTCATTATAGCTACTTGTGTATTTCCTACTTTGTAATTCCTATTATCGTTATTTCTGTCATCTGGTTGGTCCTATAATCTCTTTTGGATTGTATTTTCGATTAGTTGGCTTACCTAGCGGATCGAGTTAGGTGCCATCAGGACTAGTGATTTTTGGGTCGTGACAGGTTTTCTTTATTTTCTATTGTTTTGGCACAGTATGGACCATAAAATTTAATTAACAAGACTCTTTATTATGGAATTAATTTCGAAATAATTTAAATAACAAGGCTCCGAATGAATTTCTACCATAATATATTACGAATTATTCCACTAAAAATTCGTAATGGACCTCACTGCCTCCAGCGATTTCCGCTTCTGTAGACCTTGGGTCGCACCTGCGACGCTGCACCTGCGGAGAATCCATCGCAGGTGCCGTCCTAGCCCAGGTTGCCTCTCTTCGCTTCTGCGGACGGGTTTTCTCTTCTGCGAACTCGCTTCTGCAGAAAGCCCATCGAACTTGCGACCCACGCCTGGTTGGCCTCTTTCCGCTTCTACATCGCTTTCTTCACATCTGCGGTCTTGCAAATGCGATCGAGCCCTCGTACCTGCGCCATTGCCCCCTTCAACACCACCTGCAGCTAGCCAGCCTCTGCGGTGCCGCACCTGCGGCCAATTCTTCGCAAGTGCGAACGCACCAGAATCCCTGCTGCTTCAGAAAATTCTTCCAAGTCCAAACATGTTCCGCACATCGTCTGAATAGCACCGAGGCCCCGGGGACTTCGTCCAAACATACCAACAAGTTTGTAATCATAAAAAGAGGACTAGCTCGAACCCTCGGAACATGTAAAACAACATCAAAACTAAGGATTACACCTCTAACCAAATCAAATAAACTTATGAACTTCAAGTTCTTCCTACTTACTCTGAACGCGTTGAACCATGCCTAAACTACTCGGAACGACACCAAATTTTGCGTGTAAGTCAGAAATCACCATACAGAACTATTCCCAAACTCGAAATTCCAAACGGACCTCGATAACACCAAAACCTACTCTAAACCAAACTTAAAGAACTTGAAAACAATCAATGCTCTAACTTTCAACATTAAGCGTCGAAACGCTCCGGGTCATCCGAAACTCGATCTGAAGACACGCCCAAATTCGAAAAATTCGTCTAACCTATTGGAACCGTCAAATCCCATTTTTGAGGTCGTTTACTCAAAACATTGACTCAAGTCAAACTTAACCATTTTAAACCAATATTAGGGAACTAGGTGTTCTGATTTCAACCTGAACCCTTCCAAACACGAACTAACCAGCCCCGCAAGTCATAAAGCAGTAAAAGCGCATAAGCGGAGTCTTAATTAGGGGGACGGGGATCTAAAAATCAAAACAACCGTTCGGATCGTTACATTAACCCTATCAAAAACTCTCATGTAATCTTTTTTATTCTTGCCACGTGCTTTGCACATGCTTTACACAAGCTTTGTACAGTAAAATTTGTCTAATAAATATTACTTTCTTGTATACATTGTAACTGTTGTCATATTATAAATTATAAAAGAATTGAAACAAAAAGATATAAATAAAAGGACCACTATAACGAAAACAATAAGAAGAGACAAATAAAACACGCAAAAAATTCATAAAATAAAAAATACAAAAACTCGAAACTCTCGCAATATATTGCCAATTAAAGAAATCAAGAGGACTTATTGCAATCACCATTAATGTTTGTCCCCTTGCCCTGATAATGAGAAACAAGAAATATAAATAAAACTAATTTTAGTAATGCAACACCATTAACATGTATGGTGAAAATACTTAATATTTATTGTTTACAGAAATACAAAACACTCATTCTACCATGTTTTGATCAATCATCCTCTGGTGGAGGAAAGTTGAGATCTGGCACACAGTACTTCCTATTGTCTACTAACTTCAAACCATGAGTGTTCACGTCATTACGTCTAGTTGGAATTGGTTCAGGGGCAGCCTTCTCTTTTCCTTGCGATGCAACTTGTTTTTTTCCTTTGTCCTTGGCAACCTCTTTTGGTGGATACCCAACCAAGGATTTGGGTGAATGAATATCTTTTCCATGACGCACTAAGTACTCTTCATTCCAAGGAAAGTTAAGAGGTCGCGGCACATTTTGCGACTGAACATTGCTTGGCTGCAGAATACAGCCTCCTCCGCTGAACACATCGTATGGCCGCTTTTGCAAGAGACTAGGAGCGACATTAACATTTCGAGGAATGCCACCTAAAGTGGCACTTGCATTGCTACTAATG
Source organism: Nicotiana undulata (assembly GCA_005239495.1). Classification (NCBI taxonomy): domain Eukaryota; kingdom Viridiplantae; phylum Streptophyta; class Magnoliopsida; order Solanales; family Solanaceae; genus Nicotiana; species Nicotiana undulata. The sequence goes on along the minus strand of ML268256.1, from coordinate 68,446 downwards.
TGAGTGCCACCTGTGGCACCTACCATTGCTCCACTAATAGGAGGAGTGGGGCTTAGGGAAGCAAGTGGAGTAATAGCATTCTCGGTGGGGCTGAGAATAGACGAAAGTTTTTCTTGTTGTTTTTCATCACTGCCACTTTTATTCTTCATATTCAGAGAGAAAAAAATATATTACCATAGGCAAAATAGAAATAGTTCAAGCATTCCGAAGAAATTGACTTTATTGATATAAGGAAACCCTTTTAAATTTGGCTATTAACACATTTAGTTATGGCTCGAAGCGTTGTTTAGAATTTGGTTTTTTTAACGAATTCTTAATTGTCATCCCATCAAATATTATATAGCCTTCTACGTACTATTTTGTCGTGTGCTTTACATAAGCTTTCTATTGAATACTTCGTCTCACATTATATACACTATTTTTTCAGTAATTACTAAAATTATTTGTTATACATTTATAAACTAACAAAATATTAACGGAGTACTCATAAATAAACCAGATCTATGTATGTGTTATAGTCAATTTAGTTGATTTGCACATATTTGAATTAAAAATAAAATTAATTATCCTAACCTAAAATTTAAATGACATTTTGATAAATATTTTCTATATAGTATCATATGAGATAACTAAAATGGAAAAACTTACATTGTTTTGATCCTTAAGGGACCTTTTCTTAATTGGAATCGTATTGTTTGAGCCTGTTGATGATGCCATGGGTGATTTGAAACAAGAAGCAAGATCAATATTGTTTAAGGAACCAGGTGGATATGTGATGGGCAATTAGGCAATATTAATAGCTCTCAAATGTAATCTAAAGAATTGTATTGTCTATTAAAAGATTTAATGTATTACCAAATATGCATAATAAGATGTAGATATCAAATAAATATGTAACCATATAACTGTATCAATGTAATCTGAATTGGTATAGAAATTTAGTCGGTTTATAATTTGTTGAAATTGCTTACCATGAGTAAGGAATATAGCTTGACAAATCGAATTACAACTCAGACATGTATTTGCACACAAAATGTGTAGATTTTAAATTTGTGAGTTCAAATGCTTTAGCCAGTAATATTACTAATATATGTTATAATTGAGAATGATTTAACGACAATAACTACACCTCAATTAAAAAAAGTATTATTAGGGCTAACTTTTATATGAATCATTTGTATCATCTCTGCTCTATCTGGGCTTTTTCATTTCCCCACACTTGACAATGTGTCTTTAGAAAAAAATTAGGATTTTCTGAAAATAAGAATGCTCCAACTATCATACATATATTAAATGTAGGTGTGTTCAAATCGAACCGGAAAAGCGCACCAAACCGAAAAATTAAATCAAACCGGACCAAACCGACATATAAATGTATGATTTTTATATATATTTTTAAGACTTTATATAGAATTTTCTTTACAAAAATATTGAAATATTTGGGGTTTTCTCATGTATTAACTTAGAAAGCGTACATTAACAAAAATTATTATTAGACGGCTAAGAAGATAACTATCATGTATTACTAAAAAAGTTCTCCCATTAGAATATTTTAATAGATCATATGTTTGTCAATTTTTTCAATATTTACTAAGTATATATTCACTTATCAAAATATTATTTATAACTTTAACAAAGTAAGATTGGAATAATATTCATGTAACCAAAAAACGAAAATAAGAAAAACCCGACAAAACCGAATCAATCCAAACCGATATAATTGATTAGTTTTGATAAAAACCGAACCAACCCGGTCCATATATACCCCTAACTAAATGTATCAAACTAAACTTAGAAGACACCACTCAAACAATATACATAATGTGCTGTACCAATTATAAGTAACCTTATTCCCAATATCTCACCAAGCTATACTTTGTCTCCACTATATTGTCTTCTTTACTTTTCTGAATCGACAAGGTTTCCAAGAAATCGCAAATCTTTAATACCAATTTGATTCCCTTTAGGTCTGCATCGTTCTAACACTTCCAATGATCATATTCTCATACCTATGGCAGGACCTAACCATCTTAGATAACATTATTCTCTTATTTATTTTTTCTTTTAATATGTGCTACTTGCATCTTCTGTCGTTTATGATCTCTAAACTTGTTTAATCTTATATAATCGCATATTCATCTTAATATACTAATCTTGTGGATGTGTTGATCCGTAGATACCCAAGTAATGTAAGTAATTTTTGACTGACTCAAAAGTTATAAGCCAATTAGTTTTAAATGTTGAAATTAATTATCACAACAAATTTAAGTTATATAAACCTTCACTGCTTCTACACTTGAAAGAGAGAGCGCTTAATTCTTAAGAACGAAAGCTTGAAACCTATATGATGGAAATTACACTCAATAGTTCATATTGAGATGATGCATATGAAACGATATTGACATTTCTAAGTGGAAATATTTTCAAAATAATATTTTTTAATTCTTGTTATCAATCTTCACCAGTAATTGGTGCAATGTTTATTATATATATATATATATACACGACACTCTTATTAACTCAAATGATTAATCGAAGTTATTAGATGGAAAATAAAATATATCATAATATTGGAGATGCAATAAACCTAGCACGAAGAACTCCAATATACTTACATTGAGTCGTTTCATTCCGTCCACGTCCCCCGTGTCTCATTGTTCAAGAAATTAAATGAACAGATTAACTTCTAAAGCAAAAAAAAAAATACAAAAAAAAATTGCTCTAAGTAGTCTAACTAAGGAACTTGGTAACGTTGAATTGTGACTGCTGAGTACATGCACATGATGATCTTTTCTAATAGACATTTTGTACTGTGTTTATATGCTAAGAATAATAATTTGGTCTCGGCAGTCCAACTAACAATGAAAATTCTGGACTTGTTTTTTCGAGTATACATCAAAAAATGAAAATCACATTCGTGAAAGTAATAAGGAGAACAAGTTACAAATTCCATAATTTAGACGGAAAAGATATTTTGATGCGGTTAGAGTAGCAAGTCCTTCCCTAAGACTAATAATAGAAGGATTTTTAACTTAAATATAATCATAGTGTAAAGAGCTTTTATATTATTAATATATTTAATATGTTGTACCTGGTAACTTATCTTATATTCAAGTTACTAATTTGACTTTTTATGAATAGTTAGCTCTTAAATAATATGATAATGTAAAATTAATTTTACACCGTTAACCTAAGCTAATGCAATGATACTCATAGGCCATAGTTGCCAGCACGTTCAAAATATTTAGGACGCTATAGGCAAACATGACACGGCAGCAGAAACATTAATTGCATATTTGCAGATATTACAAGCCTATATTAATATCTAGGGTGTTATACATAATTACACGTGTACTGCCACTAGATTATTTAGTCAAGAAAAATTACAAGGAGCTGTTCCTGATTTTGAAGGTGGACATTTTCCCGAGGAATCAGTGTCTAAACTTGAAAAAGCTGTGGCTTCTATGAGAAAACAATATCGCGGTTGAAATACTTCACTATCGCTGTTTGAGAAACCCTTTTGGAGGAGAGGATTCTTTTGATTTGTTTTTTCCATCATTTGTACTAAGATTATGTTGACATGTAATATAGCTGTGAAAACAAGTTAGATATACAGAAGTATGTATATAATATACACAACTAGTTGGTGTCATATCATGTAAACTTTTTTGTTTTCATCTCATTTTTTAGCTCGTCACTAAGTTTTATATATATATATATATATTTCAAGAGCTTGTATTTCAAGATAACTTTTCGTCATGTCACCATAGGTTTAATTAACTCATCTCCGTCTAACAGCTTCAATCATCGATCACTGTATTACGATTGAGAGGTTGTTTTATTCTACATATGACATACTAGTTAACTCATCTTCTTCCAACAGCTTCAATCATCGGTCACAGTTTTATGATCGGGAGACAGTTTCATTCTACATATAACATACTTGAATCGTCCCATGTAGTAATATTTTTTCTCAATATGTGCTACTTGTAGTTTCTACCGAATTTAATCATCTATAATCTTGTCTTATTTTGTAACAGAGCTTTCATCATAACATTTGCATTTGTGTGACAGTAAAACTCTAGTAGATATACTAGGAGAACTCGATGGCCCCCTTGTATAGAGAAGAAGAATGTTGTTCTCTCGTTAAGCACGAACAGGCGCGAGCAGCAACACCTCAGACACTGACTTGACTATTTGTTTGTCAATATCTGAGACAAGAAAAGTCATGCAACCTGGAATAAAGCTTTTTGCAGATAGCCATGAACATCTGTTGGCTACAAGACGTTACAATTTTGTCTCAGCCCCCAAAAGCGATACAGATAGTTCTGGCACCAAGTCACTGCTTTACTATCAATCCGATTAACCAGTTTTATACAATACATTATTCAAATTAGCTTAGCTCACCTGACTCACCTTCCGTAGAACTTAGTTACACTGGTACAAACCAAGAGCTAGACTAGGTGTTCTCTCTGGGTATACACAGATAGACTAAACCAAACACCAATGCAGAGCACATATCAAATGCCTAAGACCAAGTCCGCTCATTCTTATATGCAAGCACTTTCATATTCCGAGCAAAATAACTAATGTAACTAATTACAATTAAAAGCAGAAAGACCAGCAACACACTAAAAAATAGCATACAAAAAAATCTTGATTGCTTAAGCAAATGAAAGAAAAATAGATGACTACTGCTGAATTAACTTAGCATCAAGCAAATTCCTTTACCTAGCATTTCGAAAAAGATATGCTAGACAGAAGTGAAATACAAATTATAATGTACCAAACAATTTATAGGACCTTAGCATCGTATGTACAAGGGAACTAACAACTTGTTCTTCCATCAATTTCCTCCCTTTTTTTCGGTCCGACGGAAAAAAGAATGGGAGACAACAGTTGAGAGTTTCTAAAAAATCAACTCCAAATAAACATTTCCACCTAAAACCCAATGCTCCTTCCAAACTAAGATTTGATGCTCCTCAAGTCCAAGTCAACCAACTTTCTTGTCCCCATCAGAAGCTATAGTCATATGACAGAATAATAAACCATTACTGTCCAAGATTTCCAAGAAGTCTCTCTACTGCAGCATGAACATTGCCCGCAGTGGCAACCAATGCCCTGATATTTTCTTGAGTGTCAAAGAAACCCATATCTTGTAACTGCGCGAGTTGAGTGGCATATAATTCCTCCGGAGGCACTACAGCAAGACATCAACATTAAAGATGAGAGCAGGTTAAAAATTTGGGAGACAGTTTGATCAAATAGAGAGACAAGAAGTTAACCATTGGATCTGCTGGGGACACCACCCAAACCCCCCGAGCCAAGCCCACCAAACATGTTCATCAGCATTTCCATTCCCATGTTGTTGTCGACGGCTGCAATTATTAAAAGAACAGTGGTGATGTAAGTCAGACTAAACAGCAATGAATGCAAAGAAATGGCATAGTACTTGTCCTTTACCAACATACTATACACGATATCCCAAGAAGCCAGAACAAGGTTCAGAACTTACTATAGATTTCCCAATATGAAGGGTATAAGAGAGGATGTCATTGAAGCTGAGTATATCTCAATATGGCTAGATTTCAAATGTCAGTGTCTCAAAGATGAAAAAATTGTGACTTTTCTCCAAGTCCAAAAACCCAAATCATTTGGTTTATTGCAAGGGGATAAAGGAAGATTGGTCAAAAGTAGGACTATTATATACATGCGGTTTCAATCTAAAAAGTAGCAGCACCTCATCAAATACATCAAATATTCAGATTCCATATTGAGCCAATAGACTGAACTAACCGGCTAGAAATGTTAGTTGGGATGGACTAAAACTCCCTTGAAAGGCAATTATTAAATTATGACGGGGTGTGGTGAGAAACTAAACCACTCCATTAGTTCCAACCCCTAGTAGACCCTTCTTGCACAAAAAGTTGTAGTTTTGGTACAAACTTTCAAAACAAATAAAGGTAAGCAAAATATATTGGCTCCTTTTTTTTTTTTTTTTTGATAAGGTAAATTGTATTAATCAAAAGGGAGAGAACTTCCGTATACAGGAAGTATAACAAAATATCAAAATATATTGGCTCCTAGATAAGATTAAAAGGCTGACTATTTATCGAAGTAACCTAAACCACAGTTAAGATAGCAGATAAGGGGCTTGGGTTTGAATTATTCGAGGGCATAAAATTTTACCTGCACCTCCAGCATTCTGACCCGGTCTGCAAGGGGAAAAAAGACATCATTATCAGGACTGAGCCAGAAATACCATAAAGTTATCCAAATGATCCAACCACCATAAAGAAGATCTGAAACATAAACAAATAATGCATCTCCTCCTTCCTTCCTAATTTAGAAGGTTCTCCACTCATGGGAAATTGAAATATGAGAATATGTCCAGTTATCTTCCAGTTTTCATTGCAAGGCATGCATGAATCGCTAACTAGCTAATGGGAATTCAGAAAGATATGCAGAACTTCTACATAAATCATGAAGCATGCAGAACTCCAGCCAAGTGAGCGTAAAAAGGTAGGCATCAACTTACTGGTTCGTTGGTTGTCGACCAAGTTGAGACAAAAGCCCTTGCTGGAAAGTCATAAGTTGCTAGAAAGAAGCAAACATCAGAAGTCAAAATACACATATTGATCACTAACCAAAGGATCAATATATCATGAGAAAATAACTTGTCCAGCTCTTTGTTATTAATCAAAATACGCATCAAAAAGCCTAGTTTCACAGTTGCCCTCCAAATCCACCTCAATGCAAAAATCAATATCTATGTTATTATAAAAGCACGAAGCTCCACAGTCACATGTTAATCAACAAAAATATCCTCATAATGTTAACAGGCCTTTTACCTTTTAAAAGCTAAAGTGTTCCCTCATAATTCCATGTTGGACTTGGATAGAACTTAACATTTAGGACTTTGCCCTATAGTTAGCATTTTTTTAATTTAACTAAGACTTAACCACCTTAAAGTTTTGGTAAATATTATAAGCCACCTCCACAAACAAACACGGGGTGACGTCCATTAACTGTGTTGATATTAAAACTTAGATTTATTAACAAACACGTAAATTTCAATATTTGGATGAAACTAAGCCTCCCTGTGTTCATTGCCTTGAGTGATTTGATATCTCAAAGTGTAGTTAGTAACTTATGAACAAATGCGTAAATTTCTATATTTGGATGAAAGCATGACTCTTGTGTCCATTATATACAAACTCTGGAACATGAGAAGAGAACATGCATTGTATCTAAAAGAGGACTGTTGTTACGATTAAAAAATACATGCTTTAATTAATTGGTGAATTAATTAAAATGAGAAAACAATATTCGATGAGTCAAAATATTGTTCTACAGATAACACATAAGAATGTTGTCTAATATCTGAAGTCATTGTCACAGCTTAAATTTTACTTTACAGGAAATGGAACGACTAACGCACTGCAAGTTCTGTCCAATATGTAAACTTCCCTTTAAGGAAACTGAACTTTGTCACAGCTTAGTTTTGTTGCTATGGGAAATTTGAAAAATTCAGTGATTTTGAGAGATAAATTAGTGGATCGAGAATTTCCCAATTAAAAGAAAAAAATTACAAAACGCATTATATCGATTTTTCCACTTTTCCTTTGATCCGCATAGTTAGCTTATGACTTCCTTCCACCAACAGTCTGTTAGCATCATTTCAATTAGACATGTCGCTGTACACGCTCGTCTCATCCACAATAGGTAATGCGGATAAATTAGTGAAAAGCACATCTGTTAGTTTTTTTTTTCTTTTTGATAGCCTTGGGTGTCCGAGTCTCTTTGAGACCCGACTAATCCCAGGGGTGCACAGGCCCTCGGCAAGGAGTTTCCCGCAAGTGCACCACGGTTAAATCAGGTTTTACCCAGTCCGATGGCCCTCAGAAATTGTTTGCACCCAGTGGGTTTCGAACTTGAGACCTTGAAAGGGAGCAAACCCCAAGGCTCAAGTCAATTGCCACCGGGCCAACCCCTGAAAAGCACATCTGTTAGTAATCTAGTCACCCGTACATTATATTCAATACATCCAATGCACCACATTCAGTGAAGCAAGACCCAGGCAACAACCAGAAATGGTTTACCTGCATTGTCTCAGGCGAAGTCAACTGCCGAATAAATTCAGGGTTTTGCATCATTTCTCGTAGCTGGGAGTTGGAATCAAGCATGTTCCTTAGCTGTGGGTTGAGCCCAAGAATCTGAACACCAAGATACTAACGATTGAGAATTTGACATGAAGCTTTTCATGCAAATAGAAGAGAAATAAAGACATAAATTTGATGACTGCAAGCAAGCTTCAAGTCAAGACAAGAGTATACCTGGTTCATGTATTGAGGATTTGAGAGCAGAGACTGCATCATCTGCGAGATGGCTGGGTTCTGCATCATCTGATTTAGTGAAGCAGCATCTGGCATGCCACCTTGCATGCCACCCAGCATTCGCTCAAGATCTGGGAGAGCAAGCCCACCTAAGCCAGCAGGCGGTGGTGGTGCCCTAGTTTCCCCGGCAGCATTTGACCTAGCAGTGGTGTTAGTTTGGCCAGCTCCAGCTGCAAAAAGTCAAAGCAAGAAAAAGAACAATAAAAACAAAACATAATAACAAAAGCACAATCATCTAGTGTATCAATCCAAGAAGAAGACATTATGAAATACTCTAATGCCTAAATACCGCCTGCTCAAGGTTCCTGACTGTAACATAGAATTATGCATACAATATGGAGGATGAAAATTCTTGCAACTCAAGTCTCAAACATGAGAAGCTTATGAGACTTGAACATTTTATTTGTAGTGTGCAATGCTTCCCCTGGTGAGTATAAAATTCAAAACACACATTTCACAAGTCGTTCACAGCCAATCATAGCAGCAAAGTAGAAATTTCTTGCAGCAGAACAAAAAGAAGAAGAGAAGTCACTGCCTATAGTAAGAGAATCTGAATTCAATCAAAGAAGAGGTGAGCCCAGCGGAGACAAAAAAACACGAGGTGAGTTTTTCCGATCTTTCTTAGTCTAAGCCTTAGCCTGGGGGGGGGGGGGGCAGAGTTACCCATGTACCGGTTGGAGTTAGCAGGTATTTGGAGGAACATTCGAGGTACACGCAAGCTAACCCGGAGACCATTGTTATCCAAAAAAACAAAGAAGACGATTAAGCATGTCTAAAGCACGTAAAGCTTGTACAATCAAAGGATAAGAAATGATAGTAGCTTACTGCCAGCAGAAGCCCAAGGATTAGGAAGAGGATTAGTATTTGGAGCAGGTGTGTTAGCAGTGGTCTCAGAACCAGTAGTTGGAGGACTTGTAGACTGGTCTCTGCCTTGCCCCGCACCCTGGGCTCCCAAAAGAGCTGCAAACGGGTTCGAGCCCACATCATTTCTTGCATCTCCAGCCATAGTTGTTGCATTTAGGAAAGGCTCTTGGACATTTTCATACATGCGCCTCAGCATGTTAAATCCCTCGGGAGACGATTCAATATTGCTCATTGCCCTGTCAGTATTACGCATCATCTCACGCATAAGCTCAGGGTTCCGTGCAGCCTCCATTGTCTGGCGAAGAGTAGCAGGATCATTGAGTACGTGAGCAAGCTCTGGATTACGATCCATGATCTCTCGCATTTGAGGATTGTTCATGATCATGTTACGGATGATTTCTGGGTTATTCATCATATTTTGAACGAGAGGCATGTTCAGGATGTCTCTCATCATGTTGGGGTTTTGAGTCAACTGCTGCTGGACCTGCTCAAAATCAGGAAGGCCAGCTCCAAATAAACCACCGCCGCCGCCGCCGCCGCCACCACCACTTCCAAGACCAGGAAACAGTGAAGCCCCAAGGCCTGATCCAGCAAATGGTCCGCCTACATTTGGAGCGGCATCAGGGGGTGCATTCTGATTAGTATTTGGATTTCCAGTATTGGTTGCACTTGCAGTATTAGCAGAAGCAGCTGGAGCAAAACCTCGAACTAAATGAACAGTGTGATCTTCCTCAAGACCTATCAATAACATAAATAAGATCAGCAAGACATCAAAGATTATCACTTTAACAGCCTGATAAAAGACATATTTAAAGAGAGAGAACATAATAATGTAAAATACAATGCAACATTAGAGGTTAACTAATGCTAGGGCAGGGGAGAAGATACTCCATTCATTCCCACTCGTTGGGAAGTGGAACCATATTTATCCACGAGCCCCCGTGTTATACATTTCCAATACCCTCCTTCTTGTCTGTTCTGATCTTTTAGAAGTCACTGCTTAGCCATGGGCACCACTAGTTTCTATAAAGCACAATTCTCTCAAATTGTGGCCTTCAACACAACTCTCAACCATGATCTAGGGTCTTCATGGCAAGTTAACACACGAGACCTTTCTCTTATTTAGACAATAGCTTGCCAATCTATATATTATCCCTTCTTACACCTGTTTAGGAGAAATAATGCTCAATCATATGAACTGGAGTCTGCATCATTTTTAAATGGAGAAAGCGCTAAGTAGAGGTCCTACATTGTGAAAACGTTTACATACAAATTTACAATCAAAATCATCCATCGTAACTTTAATTGTTGAAAAGCAAGAAAAGAGAGAAGATTTACTGAAAGCTTTATTTCAATAATAAGATTATTGATCAGCTAATATACTTTTCACTGATTTACTGCCAACATTTAGGCCCATTTATCTATGAAACTTCCCAAAAGTCACATTTAGTTCATCAACCTAGTTTATCCCCTCAATTTCTCAGATAGCCAGCAAGGTAATAGTAGCATACAGATTCGTACTTAATCCATTACCATTCTAAAAAGTGTCTCCATATCCATTATTCACTTATCAATGCATCCACACATCCCCCGTTAATTCCAATTCGAAACAACAATCCATTCTGCACTTAGGCTAACAGCTGGTGTGTTTTTGCACTCTATTCAAGACTGGACAATTAATAGTGACCAAGCAAAGCTCTTTCTCTCCTTTTTTTTCCTTTTCGTTAGCAAAGGACTTCATCTTTCTTACCATTGGTAGATAAGCCCACAAATATCAATCTTTTTAACCAGGAGAACTTTATTCATGTTGCAATTAAATCTTAACAGAAAAACCAATAACCAAAATCAATATAGCATGTCACCAATCCCCATGACGGATAAAATTGTCTAATTAAATTAGGGATTTTTTTAACTATGAAATATTAATGACCTCCGTGTATCAAAATCAAATAAATGAGGGATAATTAATAATATTACCGTAGCTTTCTAGGGTTTGTTCGTCCTTTAAGATCCGGCCTTTATAGATCAGTCTCTGCTGCTCGGCAGGAATGTCGGAGTGCTGAGCAAGGGTGGACTTGAAGGTTCCAACACTGGATTCTAGAGTCACCTGAACGGAGAATTTTGAGCCGTTGGAACATCGGACGTTAATCGTAACAACTTTTTGATCGCCGCCGGTGGCGTTATTAGCGTTATCCTCTTTCGCCGCAGCACTAGTATCACCGCCGCCCATATATGTACAATTCTGGAGGTCAATCGAACAAAATCACTGGAGAATCGTGACCTGAGTCGGAGAGAGATCAGTTCAAAATTGCCGATTGATCGCAAATGGAAAGCCCTAAATCAGATGATTTCACGAACTTTCAAAGGGGAGCCGAGATATAATAAAGAAAGATATAAAGGCTGAGAGGGATTGCCATTTTATATTGTGAAAGTTAATAGTCCTATTCCTATTTGGAAAGTAGTGACGAATCTATTTGTCTCGCTACTCTAAAAATATGTTTTCACTTGTACTTAAAATTATTATTATTTGTCAATACAATTTCTTTTTTTTATTCATTTCAACTCATTTTCTCAAATCATTAAATATGGGCAAAATACATAAGTGAGCCCTTAAACTTGGTTTTTTTTGTCATTTGGACACCTAACATAGGTTTGTTCCTATCAGGCACTCCAACTAAATCCCGTTTGTGCCAATTAAACACTATCTAGATTGTCCGCCAAATACTTTTAAAATAATTAAGTGTGTATATTACAATTGCTAACACCCTAAATATAACAATAAATTGTTCGACATAAAAATCTTTCACTTAATAAATTTCACTCCCAAAACAAATTGAAACTCATTTCATAAAATGGAAAACCAGATTATCCCAACTTGATCCCTCTCTTCTTCAAACTTTTTACTCTGCTCAATAAACCAGAAATTACCCTCTTAGGTTTCTTAAGAATTACATTGCCATACTACCTGAAGAATCGCAAGCAACTTTGCCTTCGATTTTGCCAAGAAAAAAATGACGATCTAGGTTTAGGGAGACCATGAAATAATAATTTGGCAGCAATCCCACAAACAAGAAACTTCTGTTAAAGAAGGTGATTTCGATTTGTTCGATATTATGAGTAAGTGGAGAAGCTAATACCCATGTCAATGAGTGATCTTCAAAAGAGCTGTCATAAATACTTCAAGATGTGAAGAAGATGAGACCCAATTCAAGAGAGCTTCAAAAGAGAAAAAATCGACAGGTTCGGTCAAAGGGGAAGAAGAAGAAAAATAGAAGAACGTGAAAAAGTTAAAGCTTTAATAGGAAAATATATTAGAATATATAAAATAATCATAATATAGAGTATTATAATAATAATAATAATAATAATAATAATAATAATAATAATAATAATAATAATAATAATAATAATAATAATAATAATAATAATAATAATAATAATAATAATAATAATAATAATAATAATAATAATAATAATAATAATAATAATAATAATAATAATAATAATAATAATAATAATAATAATAATAATAATAATAATAATAATAATAATAATAATAATAATAATAATAATAATAATAATAATAATAATAATAATAATAAGAATCAACAAGTTTTTCTCATGTTCATGCGACTTTTCCCTTGACAGTGTTTAATTGGCACATATGGGGTTTAGTTGGAGTAACTGATAGGAACAACCCTATGTTTAGGTGTCCAAGTGACAAAAAGGGCCAAGTTTAAAGACCCAATTATGTATTTTGCCTTAAATATGCATCAAGCCATCAACTAATATAGACATCATGATAAATTATATACTTTATTCATTATTTTTAAGGGGCGCAATTATACATAATTAAAGTGAACGAAGATAATATTATTTTATAATAAGGTTTATTTTTTGGATAAAATAAGTGAAAGTATTGACTTGTCACTTGCGTGTGCTTGGGTGTAAAATAAAGGGTGAAATTAGGGAAGTGTGTAATAAAATAAAATGATCCAATAAGAATCGAAGGTGCCTTGATCTCGGAGAAACAGGAGGACAACAACATCAAGGAAGGGTGGGATTCCACCGGCATCAAGGCAAATGCCATATGGTTGGTGCGCAAAAGTTAACATAATTACGTCTTATTGTCTCTTAAGTCTCTTAGACTCTCTCTTTTTCATAATAACTTTGCAAATTACACTAGCTCTTGTTGCATAATTCCGGTTCATTTTACTTTACTTGAGTTTCAAAAAAGATATTGCGCGAAATTGAAAATATGAATTTGACTTTTATATTGGATAAATACATAAAAGTAATAAATCAAAATAATAAAAAAGAGTACCTTAACAGAAAAAATAACAAATCAACGTTAAAGTTTGTATATTTGAATAAATTTGAAATTATAACGTTATGTTACGTTTGTTAGCCTTACAAATATATTTTCAGTATTCATAAACTTAAATTAATTATTTGAATTGTTGGGTGTATAGGGTAAAATTGATTTATATTAAACGCTTGAATGATTACATGACACGTGGAATCGGAGGCAGAAGGAAGATGAAGAGAGTGGGAACCAAGACCGAGGACAACAACTTCAGTCAGTATCGGGTAGATCCCGAAGGGAATACAGTCAACGGAGGCAAACGAATATTTGTCATCATATAGCATTTAACGAAAAATATTCCTCAGTATTAAATATGCAGACGTAGCGGAGAATTTTGACATTCATGGCTTGTCGTTACACATTCATCAATGGCCCCCGTTATTTCCGTTTATGAGGAGTTTGATCCTAGGATCTTGTTTCCTAGGTATAGCTATGTATACGGTTAAAATCGACCACGCCCGATTTTATGGGCTCGACGGCCTGCCTCGAGATTAAGTCTGTATCGAAGCAAGCTCGAGCTCAAAGAACACAGAGACTGAGGGATCGAGATCAGGTTAGATCGACATCGAAGTAACGGAATAACGATATATCTGCAATTGACCACCAATCTCGGCGGGAATCTCGGGATTGGCGGAACCATTAACGGTTATTGATATCAATCATGTATTTTGCTTCCGAAATTAAAGTTATACCTTATCTCAGGTTCCTCTACTATACAAAGAGAACCATGTTCATTTGTAACCATCAGACTAATCATATACGCATTTACTGATAAATACAAACACTCTGCTCTTTGGCTCGCTCTTAATTCTCTATTGTTGTCCATATTATTCTTATTGTTCTTATTGTTCTTATTATTCTTGTGGTTCTTAACACTTGATCTCGAGTCTATTACAAACTGAGATTGATAACTTGCAAACGACACTGCTTTGATCTATTTCAATCGTTTAATTATTTATTTAGTTAGTTATTTATTAATTGGCATTGAATCAGATCATGTATCATTATAACCACATTACAAGTTTAATTGTTACTCGTATTTTGAGGTAAACAGTTTGGCGCTCACCGTGGGGCTAAGGGTAATAGTGATTGTTCAGTGCTAATTCTAGTATAACATACTATTTTACACTTGTTTCTTGTCAAGAATTTTATTTTCAAGTTAAATCATGTCAGTCTCACAAAACACAGCTACACATGGTGACAACGGCTTCGGATTCCACGGAGAGAACGAGAATGTTATCGCTCCAGGAATCGAGGTACCACAGGCTGACCTCGGAGGAGCACCGCCCGTCAACCCGGTCGATGTCAGTTCGCATGTCATTTTGAATACGGATTTAGGTGCGGACCTCGATGAAAGAGTACATAGAGAGTCGGACTGACGGTCGAGATACTCAGGGCAGATGAGACGAAGGTGTAAGTCTCCAAATTATATTTGAAATGTTGCAAGCCCAACAAAACGCCATTGCTTAGTTGCAAAATTAGCACATGACACTAAATAGGGTCGAACAAGCGGCTAATCGCCGTACCGAGCCAGTGCTTAAAAGACCGGGTGATAATACTTTGACAACCGACCATGCTATAATGAGAATGCTCGAGGATCTTACTAAGAGAATATAATCGGGAGAAAAGAAAATCAAGGCCAACAACAAGAAGGTGGAAACTTATAACTCTCGAGTTGATCAGATACCGGGGGCACCACCGATCTTAAAGGGAATGGACTCCAAGAAGTTTGTGCAAAAACTATTCCCTCCAAGTGCGGCTCCGAAGCCTATCTCGAAGAAGTTCCGTATGCCCGATATACCTAAATACAATGGGACCTCACACCCCAATGAGCACGTCACTTCTTATATGTGCGCCATAAAAGGTAATGATTTGGAGGATGATGAAATCGAGTTTGTACTGCTAAAGAAATTCGGGGAGACCCTGTCGAAGGGAGATATGATTTGGTATCACAATTTGCCACCGAACTCTATCGATTTGTTCGCCATGTTGTTGGATTCGTTTGTTAAGGCACATGTTGGGGACATAAAGGTCGCAACAAGAAAATCAGACCTCTTCAAAGTGAAGCTGAGGGATAACGAGATGCTAAGAGAGTTTGTATCTCGATTCCAAATGGAACGTATGGAATTACCACCATTCCATATGCTCCAGATCGAAGGAATAATGGTCCGGGACGCAATTCCACCTAGAACGATCGAAGGGGTGACCGAGGGCAGAACTCTCGGGGACTCATGAGTAAAACTGGTTTGGACAAATTTGCGGATCCCATAGAAGCACTTTGGTTATCGGAGTATAATTTCAGTGTCTATGTATCAGTCATTAGAAGGATCGTAGACACCAGGTGGCCCAGGCCTATACAGACCGATCCCTCCCAAAGAAATCCAAACTTAATATGTAAGTATCATGACACGCATCGCCATAGGACCGAAGACTGCAGACAGTTAAGAGAGGAAGTAGCTTTATTGTTTAACGAAGGACATCTTCGAGAATTCCTCAGTGATTGAGCCAAAAATCACTTCAGGGAGAGAGACGCCAACAGAAAGAACTAGCAAGAAGAACCTCAACATGTTATTCACATGATCGTCGGTGTGGTCGACGTCCCACAAGGACCTATATTCAAACACACCAAAGTATCGATCACAAGAGAAAATCAGACTCGAGACTACGTGCTCGTAGACACTCTCTCGTTCAACGACGAAGAAGCAGAAGGCATCTCTCAGTCGCACAACAATGCCCTGGTAATTTCTATTTTGTTAAATATAATTCAAGTTAACGTGTTTTCGTGGATCCAGGTAGCTCGACGAACATAATCAGATCGAGGGTTGTAGAGCAGCTCGGCTTGCTAGACCAAATTGTACCTGCATCTCGAGTCCTAAACGGCTTCAACATGGTTAGTGAAACAACGAATGGGGAGATAATCCTACCAGTAAACGTGGTCGGGACCATCCAAGATACAAAATGTCATGTCATTGAAGGTGACATGAGGTATAATGCACTGCTCGGAAGGCCCTGGATCCACAACAGGAGGGCAGTACCATCGACCCTTCACCAAATGACGAAGTTCCCAATAGTGGATGGTGTGAAAACAATTTATGGGGAGCAACACGCTGCAAAGGAAATGTTTGTAGTCGATGAGGTGATGCCAATATCAGTACCTTCGACCTCAAATAAATCGAGCGCCAAAGATAATCAAGCGGCCAAATAGCAATCACTAACCCCAGCCTCGACTGAATCGGAGAAACAGGTAATCGAAGAAGAAAACGAGAATTTTCTCACTCATCGAACTTTCGTCGTTCCCGAAGAATCGGATGCAACCAAGTCAACAGTCGAGGAGCTGGAATAGGTGATACTGATCGAGTATCTATTCGAACGAAAGGTATACCTGGGAACAGGGTTGACCCCCGAGCTCAGGAAAAAAACCATTCAATTTCTTATTGATAACATGGATTGCTTTGCATGGTCCCATTTAGACAGGAATCCCACAAGAGATAACAACTCATCGGTTGAGCATGGATCCCAAGTTCAGACCGGTGAAGCAAAAGAGAAGGCCTCAATCCGAGGTAAAGCACGTCTTCATAAAGGATGAGGTAACCAAACTTCTTAAAATAAGGTCCATTCGCGGATTAAAATATACCGAATGGTTAGCTAACGTAGTCGTAGTCCCCAAAAAGGGGAACAAACTTAGAATGCGTGTAGACTATAAGGATTTAAGCAAATCATGTCTGAAAGACTCTTTTCCACTACCTAACATCGATCGCATGATCGATGCCACTGCCGGCCACGAGATCCTTACCTTTCTCGACGCCTATTCTGGGTACAATCAAATTCAGATGAACCCACTAGACCAGGAAAAGCCCTCTTTTATCACTAAGTATGGAACCTATTATTACAATGTAATGCCCTTCGGGCTGAAAAAATGTAGGGGCTACATACCAACACCTAGTTAACAAAATGTTCGAAGAACAGATAGGTAAATCAGTGAAAGTTTATCAATGAAAGCTTACATTGACGGTATGTTAGTTAAGTCCCTACGCGCAGAGCACCATTTGACTCATTTGTAGGAAACATCGAAATCTTGAGGAAGTACAACGTGAAACTTAACCCCGAAAAATGTGCTTTCGGGGTCGGCCCGAGCAAATTCCTCGGCTTCATGGTATCAAATCGGGGAATCGAAATCAACCCCGATAAGATTAAGGCCATCGAGGATATCACCGTAGTAGATAGTGTGAAGGTCGTACAAAGGCTAACTGGACGGATAGCTTCCTTAGGTCGATTCATTTCGAGGTCGTAAGATCGAAGTCACGGGTTCTTTTCTTTACTCAATAGGAAAAATGATTGTGCATGGACCCCGAAATGTCAATAAGAACTGGAGGAATTGAGATGATACTTATGAGCCCACCTCTGCTCCACACTCCGAAGGTAGACGAGAAGCTGTACTTAAACTTGGTAGTGTCAGGGATAGCGGTAAGTGGTGTACTAGCTCGAGAAGAGCAAGGTACGCATTTTCCAGTTTATTATGTAAGTCGAACGTTAGGAGATGCTGAAACCAGGTATCCACACTTAGAAAAATTGGCACTAACATTAATAAGCACGTCTAGAAAATTAAAGCCATATTTCCAGTGCCACCCCATATGTGTGATAACCACTTATCCACTCCAAAATGTTTTGCACAAGCCCGAACTATCGGGTCAATTGGCTAAATGGGTCGTCGAACTTGGCGGGTACGATATCGAATACCAACCCCGAACGACCATCAAGTCTCAAATTTTGCAGACTTCGTGGCCGACATTACGCCAACCCTCGTACCCGAAGTGGAAAAGAAACTTCTACTAAAATCGGGTACATCGTCGGGGTTGTGGACCCTTTTCACGGACGGAGCCTTGAATGTGAAGGGGTCCGGGCTCGGCATTATTTTGAAACCGCCCACGGGCAATATTATTAGACAATTGATTAAAACTACCAAATTAACTAACAATGAAGCCGAGTCTGAGGCTATGATTGCAGGTCTCGAGCTAGCTAAAAGTTTGGGAGCGGAAGTCGTCGAAGCTAAATGTGACTCCCTACTGGTAGTTAGTAGGTAAACGGAACCTTCGAAGTTCGAGAGGACAGGATGCAGAGGTACTTAGACAAATTGCAGGTGACCCTGCACCGCTTCAAAAAGTGGATTCTACAACATATACCTCGAGAACAAAATACCGAGGCCGATGCACTTGCCAATTTAAGGTCATCGGTCGACGAAGATGAGATCGTCTCGGGGATTGTCGTCCAACTCTCGAGATCTGTAATCAAGGAAGGGCATGCTGAAATAAATTCTACAAGCTTAACCTGGGATTAGAGAAACAAATACATCGAATACTTGAGGAACGGGAAGCTGCCATCGGATCCCAAAGAATCGAGGGCCTTGCGGACTAAAGCCGCTCAATTCACATTAGACGAAGACGGAACATTATGCAGGAGAACGTTCGATGGTACATTGGCGGTATGCTTGGGAACGAGATATACGGACTATGTTCTGTGAGAAATCCATGAAGGCACTTGTGGAAACCATTCTGGCGCCGAGTCACTAGTTCGAAAAGTCATCAGAGCATGATATTATTGGGATAGCATGGAAAAGGACTCTAAGGAGTTCGTTCGAAGATGCGATAAATGTAAAAGGTTTGCATCGATGATCCACCAACCCGCCGAACAACTCCACTCGGTCTTATCCTCATGGTCATTCATGAAATGAGGAATGGACATCGTCGGGCCTCTGCCATCGGCCCCAGGTAAAGCTAAGTTCATATTATTTATGACTGACTATTTCTCTAAATGGGTTGAAGCACAGGCCTTCCAAGAAGTTAGGGAAACGGAAGTGATCGATTTTATATGGGATCACATCGCGTGCCGATTGGGGATACCCGCAGAAATAGTGTGTGATAATGGCAAACAGTGCATCGTCAGTAAAGTAACGAAATTCCTTGAGAATCACAAAATAAAGAGGATATTATCGACACCATATCACCCTAGTGGGAACAGACAGACTGAATCAACAAACAAGACTATCATCCAAAACTTGAAGAAAAGGCTAAATGAAGCCAAAGGGAAATGGAGAGAAAAAATTCCCGAGGTCCTATGGGCTTATCGAACAACGTCTAAGTCCAGTACATGAGCAACTCCGTTCTCCTTGGTGTATGGATCCAAAGCCTTGATACCAGTAGAAGTGGGAGAACCCAGCCTTAGGTTCCGATATGCTACAGAGGAATCGAACCACGAGGCCATGAACACTAGTCTCAAGTTGTTAGACGAAAGGCGAGAGGCAACACTCATTTGAATGGCCGCGCAAAAACAACGAATCGAGAGATACTACAACAGAAGAACCAACCTTCGACAGTTCAAAGTCGGCGACCTAGTCCTAAGAAAGGTCACCATCAACACTCAGGACCCTGATGAAGAGAAACTCGTTCCTAATTGGGAAGGACCCTACCAAATCCTCGACATAGTCGAGAAAGGATCTTACAAACTCGGAACAATGAGCGGTGAACCATTGTCGAATAACTGGAATATATCACTCCTTAAGCGGTACTATTGCTAAGGTATGATTTCCTATTTTCTTTCATTTATTGAAGGAATCCAATCCAAGAAATCGAGACCTCAGGTTTTAAAGTACGTGTTGCCCTCTTTTTCCCTTAGACCAATTTTTTTCCCAAATGCGTTTTTCCGGCGAGGTTTTTAACGAGGCAACAATTATATGCTACCTGAGGATAATTTAACAGTATCCAAGGCTTCTTTACAATCAACCTCGAATACTGGGGGGCATTACCCTCGAATGTTATGTGTTCGAAAAATGTACCTAGCATCAATGGGTCTCGATAAGAAAATTTTGAAATGGGCCAAACGACCGAATGAACCGTGTCCATATAGATTAGCCGAGTCCCAACAACAAAACATGTACGCATGTATAAAGAATACAAAGAATCATTCTTTTTCTCGAACATCTCATGTTTCGAAATAACTTTTCTACTATACGAGTCATGTACTTATGATTCTGATCTACTGTGCAAAACTAACACTTGTGAAAAATGGCTCAAGGTCCAAGTACAAGCATACCCCGAACACTCGGGGACTGCACACTCGAGCTATTTAAGTTTGAAAGTATAAGACCTCAAAGATTCACCCCTCGATATATAGGCCAAGGCCATTACACTCGGGGACTAACATTTCGAACAAGTTCGAAATGTTGTTGGGAAATAAGTCCAAAAGACATACCAGAAGGCTACGACCATATTAAAGACTACGGTCACATTAAAGGCTACGGCCAAAATAACACGGCTCGGAGACGTCCGACTTCCGCCATAAACAAAAAGTCTACCCTCGGCAAAGCAAATAAAAAAGGGCTTCGATAAAATCAGCCCTTAAATAATTTAAAGGCTTCGATAATATCATCCTTTGAAAAAACCTCAAGAGGTATCAAATTATCTTAACACGAATGAGTTAAGAAAAGATAGGGTTCCGATCATTGGTCCCTCGAAAAACCCAATGGGTACAAAAAAACACATGCTAAGGCGTAGAGAAATTTTCACTAAGTCTTTTAGCCTAAAAGGGAAAAATAATAGCCATCTTTAGAGGCCAAATTGCCCAACTTAAGAGCCTAAGGGCCGATCTAAATATCCTAAGGGCCAATATAAAAAGCCTAAGGGCCAATACAATTAGAGTTCGAGATCTCGCTCTCACTCGATTCGAACCCAAGGGTTCCGCTACTCTGAGCTCAAACAAATGTCAATCACAGCTCAAAGACTCACCTAAAGAGCATATTGCTGTAAGCTCGGAAGACTCAAGAATCATTCGATAAAACCTAAGGGTTTGCTTTATCCTAAGTTCAAGATTTATTCAAACTTAGTTATCAAAGATAACACAGATATCGATTCAATCGAGATACCCCCGGGATGAAGTCTCATATCAATTTCGAATTCAAGGATTTACCCTCGTATAACCCAAAAACTTAAGGGTCCTAAATCTTAAGGATTTACTTTAGTTACGATCCAAAGACAATAAAGTCACAACAGTAAAAAAATCCAAAGATCTCGATGAAGACAAAGAAACATGCGAAGGAATCAAAAACATACAAAGGTGTCAAAAAGAAATTTTCTATTAAACTAAAAAACATGTACAAGGGGCCGGTGAAAGACTTACAAAAGAGAAAAGAAAAGAAGTTATAACTTAACTACGATTGGGGCTAGTCCCCTCGAGACCAGTTTCCTCCCAAGCAGCTTCTCCAGGAGCATTTTCTTCAGCAACCTCATCTCCGTCTTCTCCATTTCCGACCAGCCTCGACTGCCCTCTGTGTCATCATCATCATCATCGAAAGAGGCGATCTGCCTAGCTTCGGTCTCGAGCTCTTTGGCCCGAGCAATTTCCTCAAAGAGGTCAAAACCTCGAGCATGAATTTTCTCGAGGGTCTCAATCTGGGATTGGAACTTTGCCAAATCACTGTGCCACTATCCCGGTCGAAAGCCTCCCTTAGCTGAGTTTGGACAGCTTCGGCATCGGCCCGGTACATGGCTATGGACTTGTCCGTCATGACCTTGGTTATTTAGATCTCTGCCTTGGCCTCAGCAAGCCCGACTTCGAGTTCTTCGACCTTCTTGGCCTAAGCCAGAGATATTTTGGCCAAAGATGCCTCCTTTTCCGCAGCAAGGCAGTCCATTCTGGCTTTCCACTGATCACAGTCGGTCTTGACCTGATCGACCTCTGCCCGGAGCAGCTCAATATTCTCCACCTTCTGCTGCACCTGGGATATCGAAGTGTTAGCTTCCATAGTCGAGTCGATTACATACTTTATCAGAATGGTGGTTACCTGCTTGTCTAACTCGGCCTCCTCTTCATGAGCCTTGGCCAAGTCAGCTTGAAGATCCTTTATTACCTCGTCCTTTTGGCCACAAAGAATCTTCAGGGCATTTCTCTCTTTCGAGACCCTTTGGAGATCGACTTCACATTGACTAAGGTCAGCTCGAAATTTGGCAGAGGCCTATACAAAGAAAAAAACACAAGTTAGATTTGTGAAAGAATAACCTTGGAAAAAAGGCGAAAAAGAATAACAAAAAACCAACTGGCACTTACCTTGGAAAAAGACGTTGGGCTTCCGCCATGAGTATCGAAGCGTTAGTAATATTGGAGGCATCATCGACCCCCACAAAGCAATCCCGAAAATGATCGCCAGTGCTAGAGCCTCCGCCGACCTCGGGGGTCTTCAGCCTTTGGGCCTCCCTTATTGCCTCTTCAGAGAAGACCGACATTGAAGGCAATTGACCTATTGTCATGGCCCCGGGTGAATTGCTCGGGGCACTCTGTCCGATCTTTCGAGTTTCAGAACTGGCTCCGCCCGGTGTAGAAGTTGATGATCAAGAAATCACCTCGACCTAGGGAGACCTGGGGTTCACCCAGAATTCTTCTTCGAATCCTCCTCGATGTGAGGCTCGGTTATAGCAGGTGGAAGATCGGAATGTGAGGCGACCTCGGCGGTTTTTCGCGGGGGAACTATCAACGTCGAGGTGTCTTCTTCTTCTTTCTCGTCCTGGTCTCTCAACTTTTGGACCGTGTCCATCAAGAGACCGACCGGCCTTCTCCTCACCCTTTGAGGTTTGGGTTTGGAAACCTCGGATTGCGAGATATCCTTTCTCTTCTTATCCTTTTCCGACCTCGGAGCTGAGGACTTATCTTCGCCTACTTTACTCGAAGGCCTCAGAACTGAATCTTTGGTCAGACACATGAAAAAAGATTAGTAATGAAGAAAACAAGTAATTACTTCGGAATACGTAAAAAGAGATCCTTACCATGGTTCTTGGCCTCCCACCTGCCCTTGTCCAAATCCCTCCAGACTCGTTTAGCACGAGTCGAAGTAGAGGCGATCTTTTGGATTCAGTCTTCAAAATTCGGCACCGCCTCGGTCATCCAAGGGACATCCGCGTGATTAAAGAGAAATGTTAGGCAAAATCAAAAGAAGCACAAAATCAAAGAATACAAATTCACTTACACTTGGAATTCCACTCCTTAGGGAACAACGTGTTTTCCATTGTAATTATGTTACAGGTCCTCACCCGTATGAATTGGCTCATCCAACCTAGATCTTTATCCTCGTCGATGTTCGAGAATAGAGTCTTTGTTTCTCGGTAGTGAAGCCTAATTAGCCCTCGATAGAGCCGATGCATGTACAACCGAATGAGATGGTTAAGAGTAAAATCCAACCCCCCGACCTCGTTGGAGAAGAAGCGCAACATGATCACTATGCGCCAAAGTGAAGGATGGAGCTGGCCGAGGGTGACCTTGTACCTCCTACAAAAGTCGAAAATCACCGGGTCGACGGGACCCAATGTGAATGGGTAAGAGTTATCACTTAAGAACCCTTCACGTGTATGGTGATGCTATCATCGGTTGTAGGAATGCACACCACTACCTCCAGACCCTCCTCCTTCATGGCATCGACGTGGCCCTTGGTAATCGAACACATATACATCGACACATGTTCGCATCAGCCTGACACCGATGATGGGTTATCGACTTTAAAGTCAGTTTTAAGGATGCATGGGCCAGGAACGTATTCTTGGAGGGCCGGTTCTGTCGGCGTGTCATCGGCCGACCAGGAAGAGGAAGACGGAGCCTTTTTCCTTTTGCGGCATAGTTTTGGAGGTTTTTTCATTTGTGTATGTGAAGGAAATAGAAGGAAGGTGTAAAAGTGGTGATTCTGGTAAAAGCAACGGTGGCATAACAAGCGGCGATGAGAGAAATATGAGAAGAATTGGGGAGTCAAGAGTTCATGATCAAAGCAAAGTAATGTTTGAATCAACTAAAGAGGTGGTATTTATAGGCTTGAGGCGACGGTTTGGTATCACTAGTGGTCAACCGACAACTGCATTGCTGGTTTTTTAGGAACCGAACTGATGGTTTGGTCACATCCACCGCTTATGTCATGGAGACGACGTCATGATCGAGGTACAGGGGAATCAAGGCTCAAATTATTTCTTATCATTTCATTCTAAGAAACGGGGGGGTTATCTGTATACGTTTAAAATCGACCACGCCCGATTTTATGGGCTCGAGGGTCTGCCTTGAGATTAAGTCAGTATCGAAGCAAGCTCGAGCTCGAGCTTGAAGAACATAGAGACTGAGGTATCGAGATCAGTCTAGATCGACATCGAAGTAACGGAATAACGAGATGTCTGCAATGGACCTCCAATCTCGGCGGGAATCTCGGGATTGGCGGAACCATTAACGGTTATTGATATCAATCATGTATTTTGCTTCCGAAATAAGATTATACCTTATTTAGAATTCCTCTACTATATAAAGAGGAACCCTGTGTATTTGTAACCATCAGACTAATCATATACACTGAGAAATACAAACACTTTTCTCTTTTGCTCGCTCTTAATTCTCTATTGTTCTTATTGTCCATATTGTTCTTATTGTTCTTATTATTCTTGTGGTTCTTAACGCTTGATCTCAAGTTTATTCCAAATAGAGGTCGATAACTTGCAAATAACACTGGTTTGATCTATTTCAATGTTTAATTAATTAATTTATTTGGTTGTTTAATAATTGGCATTGAATCAGATCATGTATCCTTATAACCACATTACAAGTTTAATTGTTACTCGTATTTCGAGGTAAACAAGCTATAAAAGGTGACTTGAACAACCATTGTAACACACAAAATTTCTGGCAAAACTTATGCTACATATTATTCTCAAGCTAAATAATATTTTGTTTTTTGTATAATATTGTTCTTATCGATGTCTTCGGAAACCTTGCTCCCGAAACCAGGCTACCTGCTATTTCTTTCGATTTCAGTGCTAATTCTTATATTTTTATTTTATTTATTTATTATTTTGGGATCAAATCAGTTCACTTGTCTATAAACCACGCAACAAATTCAACTGTACTATTTTACGGGTAAACAGTTTGGTGCCCACCGTGGGGCTTAGAAAACTGCGTAATTGAGTTGATCCATGCGTCTATTACTAACTTGTTTGATTCTTTGTTTCATAGCAAAAATCGTAAAACAACAATAGCAGCTAACAATGTTAACATCGCACACAACGTTGAGGCACCAGAAAATATGCCTTAACATGAGGATTCGATCAGTGACACCCGCAACGAGGGTGACGTAGCAACTCTGGTCCTTAGCGGTCAATATTTTAGGGAAACGACTCTTGATGACGTTGAGGACGAGCATGTTGCGGAAATAGTGAGGATCTTGAGAGAGCAGCAAAAGGCCATCATGGGTAATCTCCCGAGGCAAGACCAGGTCATGAAAGAACTAAAGCATCCATTATCAGGCGCTTCCAACAACGCGAATGGAAGAGGCCATGTTCCTCCTGACGCTCTTGTAAATCAAACATCTCAAAGAACTAATAATAACACACCCCGAGGGGTGAGGTCGGCTTCGACGGATCCAGGGGTCGGGAGTGGATCCGGTAACGACAACGACGATGATCCCTTCATAACCGAACTCATGAGATTCATGAGGAAAATGAACGAGCAGATGGATCAGAACGCGCAAGAGTTCCACACTCGAATGGACCAGATTTCGGGCACACCACCAGTGTTGAAGGACCCGAACTCGAAGAAGTACGCCCAATTGCCGTTCAAACCAAGCGAAACGGTTCAAAATTTCATACGTACCGAAGTATGATGGGACTGCGGACCCTCAGGAGCACATCACAACCTATACAACGAAGGCGAAAGGAAAAGAGTTGGCTTAACATGATATTGATTCAGTACTTCTGAAGAAGTTCGGAGAAACCCTTACGAAGGGGGCCTTGACATGGTATTCACTCTTACCCAAACACTCAATAGATTCCTTTGAGATGTTCCAATGCAGGGGTAGGAAGGTCCAGGACCGGAAGGTGGACATATTAAGAATTTCGCAAAGAGAGTCTGAATTGCTACGTTCGTGATCAGGTTCCAGAAAGAAAGGATGTTGTTACCGTTCGTGCTTGATGAATGGGCGGCGTTAATAAGGGGTTGAACCCGAGGAGCTCTGACGCCTCCTGAAAGATGAAAGAAAGCATGCTCGAGTTCCAAGCAACCACATGGACAGATGTCCATAATCATAATGAATCAAACATAAGGATAGAAGATGATCGGACCAAGGGTCAAGATCGAGAAAAAAACAGGGATAAATCTAAAGATGATTTTAATGTAGATCGACGATTTTCTAAGGGCCGATTCGTGCCTTACTAGAGGGCCGAGGGACGCAGTTGCAAAGGCTTCTAATCAACGGGTTTGCCCCGATTGAAGAACTAACCGCAACCGGAACAACAGAATGTTGCAGGATAAATAGGTATCGGTCTCCCGGGATTCCACTTATCCCAAGTTGTCAGAGTATAATTTCAACGTTAGCGTAATGGAGCTGGTATCATCAATGAGAAACATTAAGGAGGCGCGGTTCTTGAGGCCAATGAGATTTGATCCTAGCCAGAGGGGTCCTAATTTATTATGCGAATATCATGGAATCAATGACGACCGAACTGGGGACTGTCGACACTTGCGCGATGAGGTGGCAACGTTATTGAAGAACGACCATCTTAGGGAGTTCCTAAGTTAACAGGCCAAGAACAATTATGGCTACAGTCGAGACAACGCAGAACCCTCAAGGTGGGGGAAGGTGTTGCGACCAAACACACACACAAGTATATGCGGTCGTCAAGTAATAAAGTGACTAAAAGTTGTATGTCGAGCCCACGAGTACTTGTGATTAACTAAATTATACTATCTTAACTATCTAAACAAGAATTAAAACTAGAAGTATTTGATTCTAAACTAATTAAAATAAAGAAAATCACAAAATGAACTATAAGCTTGTAATGTGGGTGCCAAATTAAATCTATAGGCTAAAAGGAGTTAACTAGGGATAAATTTTTATTTATGGTAAGCAATTAGCTCAAAAAGATCAAAGAAAGCCAAATCATTTCTCAAACCGAGTATCACCTAAAATTTCGCTTCAACTCACGTACCGGCCACGTTCTAGACTCAATTACAAAAATATGGACTACACAAAAATCTCACCACACATGGCACACGACTCACTAAGGACCGTCACATTCCGACTCTCGAACAATGCAAGTATTCACGGAGCCGCAAGATATTAAGCATTAAGCACAAAATGAACATAAGTCAAGTAAGCAAGATATAGGCACCACAAAACATGCTATCAAATTTGTAAAGGCATCATGATCAATTTTAAAACATAGGGAAGGTACTACACATGCCAAAGCCTAAATATGCTACTATCAAACAAGTCAAGAGCGCATAGGAATCTCATATTTCTTCCTCCATTTATTTCCTAAATTTTTATCTACTCTACAAATTGAAAGACTACATCCCATGAAAAAGAATCGAGGTACAAAGAAAAATCACGGGGGGGATTATTACTACCTAAAAAACAAAAAGACATACTTTTGTATTATTTTTTTATTTTTCAATTTTTTTGCTAAGCTTTAATCCCTCAAGAAAACTGTGTAGGAGATCCATCGTCAGGAAAAGCCCAATATTTTGTCCCAAAAAAATCATTTTTTTAATTTTAAAATTAATCACCTAAAATACACTATTATAAAAAAAAACACGAAACTGAAAAAAAAAATAAGAAATTAACATACTAATATAATACTACTAATGATCTAAAGGAATTTCTCCCACCCCAGAGTTAAAAGAGTACAGTGTCCCCAATGCACAAACAAAGCAAAAAATAACGAGGGTGGGCAAGAAACTTCCTGAAAGGCCAAAGTGTATTGGCGAAAAATATACTCGCCATGTGGGTCTATTAAATGGCAGCACGTGTCAACAAAGCTTGGAGAAAAGTGAAGAATGACATGTGAAGATGATATGCGAAACACCCTCGGGACCGAACATACTTGTACCGTGCCTATTAGCCTCGGAATTGTCATCATAAATAGCTCAAAAGAGGTGCGGGAGAATATCTCATAACTACAAATGAGGAAGGAATAAATTAATCCCGGATTATATGGGATTTATCATCATTACTTCATCAGTTACAAATCAATTATGTAACGTGCAATAAATGCAATAAATGATTGTAACGGCCAGAACAAGGCAATTAATTGCAAGATTGACTCAACATGCACGAGATTGACTCGACATGCACGAGATTGACTCAACAGCCACGGGATTGACTCATCAGCCACGAGATTGACTCAACAGCCACGGGATTGACTCATCAGCCACGAGATTGACTCATCAGCCACGGGATTGACTCATCAGTTATGGAATTAACTCATCAGTTACGAAATTAACTCATCAGTTACAAATTCCAGCATTTACACAGCTGTTACAAGTCTTCCAAAAGTAATGGATGGGTTGAGTAAATGCTCATAATGGACCCATTATTCAAGGAGAATGGTTACTTAAATTTATCCCTATAAATAGACATAGTTTTATCACAATCAGGGATCCAACTTTCTTCTCTACAACTCGTCATTGTAATTCATATCATCTCGCTTCCAAGTTAGCCACAGTTTGGCCCTTCAAGCTCCGTTCAGCTCAACATCCTGTCAAAGATTATTCAATAAGAATTATTTCTTCACTGCTTCATTTTTATTATATTATCTGTCATTAAATTTATTTTCCACTTCTCTATCACGTCGTATTAACAAAAATTATATCTTTCGGATTGAATCGGTTGCTTCTGGCCCGTCATACAAAATTATTGCTTTGACCTTGAAAGCTATTTTTCTGGTTATACAGATTGGTTCCGTTACTGGGAACTTAAGCAAATTTGCTATTCAATCAAAGATACAAAATTTTTTTGTTGATATTTGTTTGCTTTCAGTTTAAACCTTCATCATGGCCGAAATTTGCCAATCAACACAGTTGAGGACAACCAAGCTTGAGATGGCTTTACCATGAGAAAGGAAAAGACAATAATAGCCATGATACTGATATATAAGCAACAAGCAGAGAAAAATAGAGAATGTACATTGGCATATTGGTACCACAACTATTAGTACCGAAACTTATTAAAGAATCTACGCCAAATGGTACCGAAACATGAAGTTCATATACATCATGTAATTTTAATTTGCACAATTTAGTTCTAACTTGACAAAAACAGATCAAGGAACAAGACGAGCGGATAGAAAACCTCCGGGAATTCCCACCTATCATACGAGAATGATATGCATCACCGAGCTTTAAATGGAGAAAGGCACAAATTTTCAAACAAAAGTCAAAAATAGGTCCGAGCAAAGAGATACGAGATTTTCTTCACGGGCTGAAAAGGATTCGAACCTTCCCGAACAGGTAAGGTATCACCTTGCTAAACTGAAATTTCCACAGGAGAAGAATGAAGATCAAGAAAAAGCATGGGTAAAACACCCACGAGATTGTTTACAACAATACCGCACCTGACAACTGGAAAACCAAAGACAAGTGCGGGATGGATAATTAAAGATTACGAGGAAGAAGGTTCATTAATAGCCATGAAAAACTACACAAATAATTTCGGATACAATCATTGAACCGAAAGAATCAAAAGCCACGAGGTCAAATGTTGAAGAACTAGAAACTATCATTGGCTTCCCAAATAGGAAGGTTTATGCTGTCGAGACTCGACACCAAGTTTAAAAGTAAGTTGATTAAACTATTATGTGTTTATGCAAACTGCTTTGCTTGCCACCATTGTAACCATAACAGGTGTACCACCGGAGATAATGGTTTATATGCTCAATATTGACCCGCGGTATAATCCGGTCAAGCAAAAGAAGAAACCAGAGCCAAATAATAAAAGATAAAGTTATGGAACCTTGAAGGTAGGTTTAGTCCGAAAAGTCGAATCATTCGGACTCGTTGCTAACATCAACCCATCATCACTTTCAAATTTCCGAGGAGAAAGATGATTTCTAGTATATCACTTTGTCTCGAATGTCTCGGTAAATGTAATCTTAATTCAAGCAGAGAAAGGTACACAATCTCTTATCTATTATAGAATGCTCTTAGACATGGAAATTGCATATCCATATTTCAAGAAGTTGGAATTAATTGCTATTGCCCTAAATCTAAGGCTTTATTGTCAATATCATTCAATTCTCGTAGCCACTATATTTTTATTATACAATATTTTGCATAAACGAGAAATGTCAGGAAGGCTAGTTAATGAGTAGTCAAACTTATGCAATATGATATTATTTATCAGCCACATACGGCCATAAAATCACAAGTCTAGCAGATTTCATGACTAATCTTTGCTTGAGCATATTACATGAAGCTAAAATCAAAGTACATGTTATTTCTGAGATAATTCTCGGGATCTAGACCTTTTATACAATTAAGTCCACAAGTATTAAAAGTCCTGGGTTAAGGACAATGCTTAATCCCTATCAGGAAAAGTATTTAGATTTCACAAAAGTTAGTTTATTACTAATAACAAAGATGAGTATAAAGCATATAATACATGCTTGAATTAGCTGGGGACTCAGAGCAAAAGTATTGACTTGACAATTGATCAAATCCAAGAAAATTATGCAGCCCAAGAAAATCAAGTTAGATGTGCTAGTCTCGGATCTACTGCTAATATCACTGACTCCAGAAGCAACTCCAGACTCTTATTGAGAAATATCATTTCCGGATCAAACAATATCAGGATCAAGTCATCCCTTATCTGGGCGATCCCTGATTTATCTTCAAATTAGAATGAAAATGAGGTAAGCCCGACTAATTTAATTTTGGCATAATAACTTCATTGATTACTTGCAGAATGAGACTTTACCCACAGACAAGCACGCTCTCGACAACTCTGAGTGTGTCTCATCCGGTACTGCCTTATTGAAGGAGAATCATATTTGAGAATATTCAAGGCTCCAAAAGCTAAAATGCCACATGTACCAAACAAACAAAATATATGATGCGAGAAATCTACAAAGAAAGCCGTGAAAATTACTCCGGTAATAAGGCAAGGTATCACATGGTCCTCGAAAATATTTTGGAACCTCCGTAGTTCCCGGCCAGAGTAAAAAATAAATAAAGAGCTCCGGTATCGTCTCTATGCTATAACTGGACCATTTGAAAGTCCATCAACAACGGAACTGGCTATCCTATCCGAGATTATTAAACTGGGGACTGTCAAATTATGATTCTAGTGTTTGAGTTATCATACCTCAAAACTCAAACACTAGGGAGATCACTTATACTTGAAGATTAGTCAATCCGACTTGACATTTTAAGAAGTGATTCAAACAATCGATTGCTTTGGGAGATAAAATAGTATTCCGACATTATTTACCACAATCTCAACTCAGTCAGTTGTATTGCTCATATCAAGCATAAAACACTTCAAACAGTGTTGAATGAGATCTTCAAAAATGCATATATTACTCTTACACGAAAAGGATCAAGAACTACATGTCGAGTCAAGAATTCCACGATAACAAACGAGACTTTTATGTTCAAGTCAACATAAATGTATGCAACTATGACATCAGAATAAAGTTTACTTTGACGAACACATGGCTTATATTCGGTCCATCAACGGCCATTCAAGTTAAAAGCCTTTCTTAATGGCTAATTATATTATGACTCGGATCGATTATCCCGAACATCTCAAATATTATTTCGGACATGTGTCCCTCTCTACTTGGAAGTATGTTCATATACTCCAATTTGGATTCAAAATCCAAACAGATTTAATGTCTCTTCAAGACAAATCTACTAAGATATATATTTATTTGGGAGCAGTATTCCCCCAGACTCAATGTCTTACCAAGATCAATAGTCCAAGAAATCCTACCAGGATTAATACTTCCATAGACTAAAAGTCTACTCAGATCAATCGATCCTATTTTACGCCTGAATGAATAGGAGACGTCCTTTTCATAGCGTTTAAGGGCCTCTTTTATTAAAAGTTAGACACCCAAGGGTGCAACATTAAGACATCGCACTGTAACGATGCATCAATATATATTTTTCAAGTCTGTAAGAGCACTCAAATAAATTCATAAAGTGCCATGAAAAGTTAGTACTCTGATAAATTTCCTAAAGTACCAAATGATGATATTAGACCCGAAAGACACGAGCAAGTAACTGAATTCCCGGTCTAGGTCCCAACCCTTCTGATGAAATAAAAAGGGTTAAACAGTTATCATCTAAAAAGTATAAACCTTCGAGTCCAGTATGTAATTTCCTTTTCAGGGAATGGACCACATGGAAGGAATAGTCAAGTGCTCGAGATTTCATTCTTCAAAGCTCAAACACTTGGGGGACTATACAGTTTGGAAGGCAAAGATGAAGCAAAAAAGACTATCAAAAAGTCAAAGCTGTAGACTAGGGATCCATCTACCCAACAAGTCAAGTGATACGAGCAAAATCAAAAGAGCCAAAGACTCAGAACACAAAGCCTAATTAAAAAAACCTTCGAACATGTTCATAAACAAACGTTCAGGTTAAAGGCAATATTTAGCCAAGGGTTGCAAGATATACCCTTGTATTTATTCAAAAACTGTTGTAAAAGAAAACAGTTACGGGTGAAAACCCCCTACCCCTACCTTTATAAAAACTGTTACAAATGAAAAATAGTTATTCTCTTGTATTAACTCGAAAAAACTGTTACATACGAAAAACAGTTACGAAATACAAGTGTATATCAAATCTGTGAAAAGAAAACAATTTCAACATGAGTTTTAGACGATAATCAAACACATGTAAAATGTTGTGAAAGTACAAACAAAAACTTTCTTCAGAAACATTCTTAAACATGTGAAAAATCCCTATCACTCTATTGCATTATTACACCATTATGAAGTTGAGACGTCTTCTTCATTAAGTGTCGATAAAAAAATGGCACTCTTTCATAAACAATGCCTACTACAAAAAGGCTCGCATTCTATATGCAACATCGTGCCTACTATGAAAAGGTGCGAGTAGTTTTGTATGCAAAGCTCAGAGGTAAAACTAAAACCTCAAAAATAAAGCATGCAAAAGACTCAAAGAGTGAAACAAAAATCCAAACATTAAAGTAGGCAGAATATAAAGCCGAAATTTATATATCGAACTTGCCAAACATAAGGCGAACATTTGTCTTCAAACCTCGAAACAAGACAGGGGTAAACCAGCTGATTATTGACGAAACGAGTATAAGCGTTGTACTTGTCATATGAATCTCTAAGTTCTGCACTCTTTTTTCCTTCGTCCGGTTTTTGTCCCTACTGGGTTTTTCCGGCAAGGTTTTTAATGAGGCAGAGGCAAGGGAGAAAGGGATCAATCTTCCACTTCCCGGTCATATCACAGTCAATAACCGGAAAGTGTGGGGACTATCTGTATTGGCGAAAAATATACTCGCCATGTGGGTCTATTAAATGGCAGCACGTGTCAACAAAGCTTGGAGAAAAGTGAAGAATGACATGTGAAGATGATATGCGAAACACCCTCGGGACCGAACATACTTGTACTATGCCTATTAGCCTCGGAAATGTCATCATAAATAGCTCAAAAGAGGTGCGGGAGAATATCTCATAACTACAAATGAGGAAGGAATAAATTAATCCCGGATTATATGGGATTTATCATAATTACTTCATCAGTTACAAATCAATTATGTAACGTGCAATAAATGCAATAAATTATTGTAACGGCCAGAACAAGGCAATTAATTGCAAGATTGACTCAACAGGCACGAGATTGACTCAACAGGCACGAGATTGACTCGACAGGCACGAGATTGACTCAACAGGCATGGGATTGACTCATCAGCCACGAGATTGACTCAACAGCCACGGGATTGACTCATCAGCCACGAGATTGACTCATCAGCCACGGGATTGACTCATCAGTTATGGAATTAACTCATCAGTTACGAAATTAACTCATCAGTTACGAAATTAACTCATCAGTTACAAATTCCAGCATTTACACAGTTGTTACAAGTCTTCCAAAAGTAATGGATGGGTTGAGTAAATGCTCATAATGGACCCATTATTCAAGGAGAATGGTTACTTAAATTTATCCCTATAAATAGACATAGTTTTATCACAATCAGGGATCCAACTTTCTTCTCTACAATTCGATACATTGTAATTCATATCATCTTGCTTCCAAGTTAGCCACAGTTTGGCCCTTCAAGCTCCGTTCGGCTCAACATCCTGTCAAGGATTATTCAATAAGAATTATTTCTTCACTGCTTCATTTTTATTATATTATCTGTCATTAAATTTATTTTCCACTTCTCTATCACGTCATATTAACAAAAATTATATCTTTCGGATTGAATCGGTTGCTTGTGGCCCGTCATACAAAATTATTGCTTTGACCTTGAAAGCTATTTTTTGGGTTAAACACAAAGGCCGAAGCATAAGCAGCTCACGAATTACTCAGACTTCTCCCAAGGATGGTCCTTTGTGCGGGAACCCCACACTTAGTTCCAACCATCCGGCTCACTTTTGCACCTTCCAATGGCTTTGCTTCCTATGCTTATAATTCTACAAAATAAAAACAGACACTACAAAAAATAATATAATAAAAATAACATAAAGCTGTAAAGTTGGGTTGCCTCCCAACAAGCGCCTAATTTAAAGTCGTGGCACGACTTGAACCATTTTTTGCCTCCACTTTAAACTTATGAATTGTACCCCTAGCAGGTCATCCAGACTGTGTCTATGCTCCTTTGGTGGGGATACAAAAATAAGCAGGCCAAGTAATAAATTTTCCACTCTATACTTCTCGGCCTTTATGTGAGGAATGTAATTCTTTTCTCTGGCACGACAAATACAAGAATATAAATAGCTTGTTCCGCTTCCATTGACTCCACCAAAGGCTTAGATGACTCGATTTCCATTTCATCATCCAAACACAATGTCAAAAAATATTTAGAATGAGGACCAACACGCCCCAACTTTCTAATTGTATTACTATGCATATCTTCATATTACATGCACTAGAGTCTTCAAATATAACATTATTTGCTTCCTCGTATGACTCTAGTGTACTTTTCTTAACATGGGCATCATCAACAAAAATATGCTTGAATGATTGGCTCTCCGCTTTTAGCTCCTCAATTTGGCGTATAGGCTCATTTTCAGTTTCTTACAACTTAGAACTATTTTGTAGGGCGTTAGACGCATCAACCTTTGCAATCAATTGAGCTCCCAAATCGTGAATAGCGGCGCCAAATTTATCGATCTCTTGTCCTAGTTCAGCTCTTCTTTCTATTAAGTCTTTCATCCCATCTGTAATTTCCTCACGCTGAGCCTCATATATTTCCAATCTTTGAGCTTGTTCCACCAGCCAAGTTTGACTCAAAATCTCATCTTTTTCAAAATTTTCCTTTTGCTGGTATTCGCTCTTTTCATTCAATTCTTCCATATTAGCCTTCATTCTTATGATTGTTGCCCTCATTATTTTCATATCTTTTTTGAGTTCATCATGTTGCTCTGCTACTTGCCACATAATATCCCTAAAATATGCATCACGCTCTATATCCTGCACTTCATTGCCCCTATCAATCTCACAAACATTGTTAGCAAGATCATAATAAGGGCTCAAAGAAGGATGAAAAGAATTAGGACAACTATCCCAATGGCCATCTTGACCACCACACTTATTATAAATATTCTAATATTCTGACAATTGTTTCACCATTGGGGTCCTCCACAATATGGACAAGCATTATCAAAATAAGAATAACCATTATTCGAATAACTTTCCAAGAGGCCATGTTAAAATTAATATAAAATACTAAATAAACTAAAACAAAAAATGAATATATAAAAAATTAAATGTCTAATCTAGAAAAATAGATTTCTAAGTCTCCGGCAACGACGCCAAAAACTTGTCGCGGCCAAAAGCACACGCAAGTATACGCGGTCGTCAAGTGATAAAGTGACTAAAACTCGGATGTCGAACCCACGAAGGCTTGTGATTAACTATTAACTAAATTAGACTATCCTAACTATATAAACAAGAATTAAAACAAGAAGTATTTGATTTTAAACTAATTAAAGTAAAGAAAAACACATAATGAACATTGAACACAAGAAGATCAGATTTTTATGTTATCAATGTTATGAAAACGATCTAGGGTTATGGGCTATCTGACATTCCTATTGTATTCTATAATTGAATTTACTAACTAATTCATCTAGCTTATTGGTTGGCAGGGTTAATATTGCTCATAAGAACCTATCGAGTTCTTACTCGCCTATTCAAGCTAACCTAACACATATATATCGATGGAATTAGAACTAACAAGAACGCATTTATAATTTCCGTAAATCAACCAATCAAGGTAATTAGGTATATGTCTATCCTAACCGTGAATCCGTTCCCCAATGCCCAGGTTCAAGAACTTGCTATACTCAATCCTATGTGCAATCTAGAATTCCCACTTTCGAGTTTAATTCTTGATTCATAGATAGTATTCAATTGGTGATCAAGCAATCAAATAATTGAGCGCATGATTGAATAAATAAATCAATATCTGAAAAACAATAGTCATGAGAACCACAACCCTAGAACGTGAAGTTTAGATCCACATAGACATGGTAGCAAAACAACAAATCATAAAAAACATAAAAAATACTAAGTTTGATGGAAGAAAGATGAAACCCGCTTCCACGACGGTTATGTGCTCCCCCTTGGTCAAAAGTTTCTATTAAATCTCCCCCTTTCCAAAATAGGTTTAGAACCCCTTTTATACGAGAGACCGTGTAAGGCCGAAATAACCTTATCTCTAACAGAGAAGGAAAACCCCCGCACCTAGCGTCCAGGGCAGCGCCTCACGCTGGCCCTGGCACATCATACCGTAGCGTTTTGCGGATTCAACTCTTTTTCGCGACCAACTTCCAACTTTCCTTATAAACATTTTTTGGCTTTCTTCTTTATCTCCTTTAATACTCAATCATCAACCAATCATTATGTCCCCCTCTCTTGTTTTAATTGTTACAATTCACATTTACTTTACTTCACTTCATTCCACGTTGACAAACATCCTAATTCCTCCATTTTTCTTCATTTCATGTGTTGCTCCAAATTTTCTCATCCATGTAGATTTTTTTCTATCCTCTTTCCGATTATAATTTCATGTCTTTTTCTTTTTGCATAATTTTGCTTCGAATCTTTTTATTTTCGCACCGCTTTATTCCAACACAGTAAAAATATAATATTAAGCATAAAGTAATATAATTAATACTCAAAATATAATTAAAAGTGCTATAATATGAGGCAACAATGAGGAAATATATGTATTTTTGACCGAACATCAGAAGGCCCTCCTCGACTAACTATCAACATGATTTTCGGGTGGAACGAGATCAACGGTGTAACTTTCTCGGCCGCCAAGACGACAAAGGTATCAATGACTAATAGCAAGAGACTCCGTGAAGTCGTTGAAGATGTCATCACCTTCACGGAAGAAGATGTCGACGGACATCTTCTGCCGCACAACAATGCCCTGGTAATTTCTCTTAACGTTCTAGTAAGATTAAACGTGTTTTGGTTGACCCAGGAAGTTCAACCAACATCATTCAATGGAGAATGCTGGAACAAGACAAGCTATCCGGAAGCATCATTCTGGCAACAAAACTCCTCGCCACATTCATCTTAGCAAGTTTGATAACCCAAGGGGAGATCTTGTTGCCGACCAACACCGAAGGGGGCACAGAAACTACCTTATTTGAAGCAGTGGACGGAGACATGGGCTATAACATAATTCTTGGCAGACCATGGTTACATGAGATGAAGGTCGTGCCATCAACATACCACCAACTGTTGAAATTCCCGACTTCGGAGGGAATCAAACAAATAAGGGAAGATCAACCGGCAGCAAGGAAAATAAACGTGGTATCGGTTTCCAGCAGTAAAGGGAAGGAACTCAACACATAGCAATTATAGGAACTGACGCCTGCTCCCGAACCAAGCAAAGATGATAAAGGGAAGGAGTCGTCGGAATCCCACCAGGTACCAAGATATTTTAAGAACCAGAAGAAATAGATGCGATCAAGTCCACAACAAAAGAACTCGAACAAGTGGCTTTGTTTGAAAAATCCTTGGAGAGAAAAATTCACTTCCGGCCAGGACTCAGCCCCGAGCTGAGGTCAGGATTTATTGGTTTTCTTAAACTAGCGTTGATTGTTTCGCATGGTCGCACGCGGATGTGACAGGATTTTTTCTAGAGGTGGTTGTGCACAAGCTAAGCTTGGACCCAAGCGTCCCACCGGTAAGGCAGAAGAAGCGCCCAATAGCCGAG
Source organism: Nicotiana undulata (assembly GCA_005239495.1). Lineage (NCBI taxonomy): Eukaryota > Viridiplantae > Streptophyta > Magnoliopsida > Solanales > Solanaceae > Nicotiana > Nicotiana undulata. The sequence goes on along the minus strand of ML268256.1, from coordinate 29,598 downwards.
GTCATCAACAAGTTTGTTAAATAAGAGGTAATTTGGTTACTTGACATCGGTTCAGTCCAGGAGGTAAAGTATCCCAACTGGCTAACTAATGTAGTTGTAGTTCCGAAAAAGAATAATAAATTTTGAATGTGCGTAGATTATAAGGACTTGAATAAAGTGTGTCCGAAAGGCTCGTTACCACTACCAAACATTGATCAAATGATTTATGCGACAGTAGGACACGAGTTGATGAGTTTCCTAGATGTCTATTCCGGGTACAATCAAATTAAGATGAACCCGGAGGATCAGGAAAAACTTCGTTCATAATGAACTTTGGCACATATTGCTACAATTTGATGCTATTCGGGCTTAAAAATGCATGAGCCACTTACCAGAGGCTCGTGAATAAGATGTTTGAAAAATAAATAGGCAAAACAATGGAAGAATACATAGATGATATGTTGGTCAAGTCTTTGAATGAAGGTGACCATTTAAAACACCTCCAGGAAACCTTTGATATCTTAAGGAAGCATAACATGAACTCAACCCCGAAAATTGCTCGTTCGGAGTTAGCTTCAGAAAATTCTTGGAATTCTTGGTGTCACAAACAGGGATCGAGGTAAATCCTGATAAGGTCAAAGCCATCGAGGACATCCCAGACTAGCTGACAAGCATGAAGGAAGTCCGCAGGCTGACCGAAAGATTGCTCGCTCTAAGCAGGTTCATTTCTTGATCTTCGAAAAAATATCATCACTCTTCTCACTTTTGAAGAAGAAGAACAACTTCGAATGGACTCCAGAATGAAAACATGCCTTAAAAGATCTGAAACGTTATCTATCAAGCCATCCATTACTATCAAAACCAGAGGAAGGCGAATAATTGCTGATATACTTAGCGATCTCGGAGGTAGCGGTAAATGTCGTTCTAGTCTGGGAGGACGAAAGTACGCAATCTCATGTCTATTGAGTTAGCAAGCTTTTGTTAGGAGTGGAAACTCGTTATCCGCACCTCGAAAATCTAGCCTTAGATCTCGTAGTCGCCTCTCGAAAGCTTAGGCCTTATTTTATGTGCCATCTGATAGTCGTGGTGACAACTTTTCCCCTGCGGAATGTCCTTCACAAATTTGAGTTGTCATGTTAGTTGTCCAAATGGGTAGTTGAAATGAGTGAACTCGATATTGATTATAAGCCCAGGACTGCGATCAAGTCACAGGTTTTGGCTAACTTTGTGGTTGATTTCAGTCCCGGGTTACTGCCTCTGGCTGCGAAAGAGGCAGTGATGGTGTCGTAAACAACATTAGGAGTTTGTAACTTGTTCACATACGGAGCTTCTAATGTGAAAGGTTCTGGCTCGGGATAGTCTTAATTACTCCCTTATGGGGGAAACCCTGAGGCAGGCCATAAAAATTATTCCTTTGACTAAAAATTAAGCAAAGTATGAGGCTTTAATTGTAGGATTTGAACTGGCCCGGGGGCTTGACTCTGAGGTCATTGAAATCAAATGTTATTCCTAACTAGTAGTAAATCAAGTATATCAAATCTTCGACACAAAGGAGGACCGTATGCAACAGTATATGGTTAAAGTTCAAACTTTGCTCGCACGGTTTAGGGAGTGGTCGAACACCTACATCCTGAGAGAAAAGAATTCAGAAGGAGATGCATTGGCCAATTTGGGATCATCCATGGAGATGAAGGGATCATATTCCGGTACTGTCGTTCAACTTATGCATTCGGTACTGGATGTGGACAGTTATTGTGAAGTAAATACAACTAACTTAGTCTGGGACTGGAGGAATGAATTCATCGATTACCTTCAGCACGACAAGTTGCACGAAAAACCGAAGGCATCCTGGGCACTTTGCACCAAAGTGGCTCGTTACACCCTCTAGGTGGACATTTATATAGAATATCAATCCAAGGCCCATTTTCCCGATGTTTAGGAGCCTCTTAGGCAGACTACGTCATGAGAGAGGTTCACGAAAGAATTTGCGGAAATCATTCTGGTGCAAATTCGTTGGTGCTAAACTTATAGGGGCAGGATACTACTGGCCGAACAAGCCTCAAAGGTATTTGTTAAGAAATGCGACAAGTGTCAACGCCATGCACAATTGGTGCACCAACAAGCAGAACTCCTGCATTTGGTACTGTCCCCATGGCTATTCATGAAATGGGGGATGGATATAGTTGGGTCGCTTCCACCCGATCCCTAGAAGGTACAATATTTTTGAATTTTAACTGATTTCTTCACTAAATGGGTTGAAACATGTCCTTAACAGAAGATCGATGAGCGCGAAGTGATCGATTTCTTGTGGGAAAACATAATTTGACGGTTCGGAATACCAAAGGAGATTTTCTGCGACAACGGACCACAGTTCATAGGCTCCAAAGTCACAAAATTTCTTAAAGACCTAAAAATTAAAAGAATTACATCTTCGACATACCATACGAGTGCATATGGGAAAGCGGAATCAACCAACAAGGTAATTATTCAAAACCTCAAAAAGAAATTGGAAGCAGCGAAGGGTAAATGGACCAAAGAGTTACCGGGAGTGCTATAGGCATACCGAACGACGGCCAAGTCGAGCACGGGGGAGACGCCTTTCTCTCTCGTAGCGCAGAAGCTCTGATCCCGGTAGAAGTGGGAGAACCGACCTTGTGAAACTTCTGTGCGGACGAAGAAGCAAATAATGAGGCATTCCTGGTCAAACTGGAGCTACTTGACGAACCAGGGACTTGGCGAATATAAGAATGGTGGCTCCAAGACAAAGGATGGAGTGATACTATAACTGGGGGACCAATCTCCGCTATTTTAAAGTTGGATACTTGGTTTTGAGGAAAACGACTCAGAACACTCAGAGCTCAACGCGGGAAAGCTGGGTCCGACATGGGAAGGCCCTTATCGGGTTTCAGCTGTCAACGGTATAGGGTCATACTAACTAGAGAACTAAAATGGAGTCAAATTACCGAGAAACTAGAATGTGACTCACCTCAAAAGGTATTACTGTTGATGGATCCTGCTTATACCGAAAGTATATGTTGCACTTTTTTTCCCTTTGCCCAATTATGTCCCAATCGGGTTTTTATGGAAAGGTTTTGAACGCGGAAGCAACAGAAAGCATACTACAAAGAAACATTGCCAGCAGAGTTAGTACCTTCAAATGAAAAGGCACTGAAACAACAAGCCACTAGGAAATGGTTAGATAATCTTTGGCTCGATGGAAAAGTTCCTAACTGTAAACAAAACTTGCCATCGAACCAAAGATTATCCAACCATTCACTAGTGTTTTTCCTCAAAGGAGCAAGACTTCCAGTGGTCCAATTTGCATTCTTCGCATTCAAACACTAGGGGGAATAGTATGAGGATACGGCAACCTGATTACCATGAAAATCGAGACTGTGAGACCAAGGAACAATAATGTCTTATTGGGACCGGGGACTGCATAACTAGCCCCGTAGTAACAAGTTGTAAAAACTATCCACATGCATTGGCAATTTATTTTCTTTCAGTAAACGAATGCTTATGTACTTCTGAAGATAGAAGGAATAAAATGAAGTCCTTTAATTTTTATATTGTTTCTTGTCCAAACGATGAATTGATTTTATCATGTGAAAGTTGACTAAAAACTTCAAATGCTAGTGCCATAATGAACAGGAGACGTCCTCTTCAAGAGCACCGTAAAAATATGAGGGACCTCTCTTATGAAACCCTCATAGTAAATAGTAGGTTTTGGAAGATTTAATGCCCGAAACCCAAAATGTTATCAAAAGAAAACACACTCGGAGCCTTACTTAATTCGACAAAAAAAGGAATAAACTTTGCGCAATACTTAAACAAAAGGTCCTTTTTATTTATCAAACATGACAAGTGGCATGGATACAAAGATACAAAAGAAGACGATAGAAGAAAAGAAAGCAAAACGGCTAAACTACATCGCAACCGGAATTCGGGAGAAGAGAAACATCTATGTCCCGGGGAGAAGTAGGTGGATCTGCCGCCGACGCAGGGTCTTGGCCTTCATCATCATTCTCTACAAGTTCCTCCTCGGTTCCTAAAAACTCGAAACAGGGACTAAAAGAGTCAATTGTGTGAGGCTGAGCTGGGAGGCGTTCTCGACCAATTAACTCCACCGCTCGGGCCTTGGCAATCTCATCGTTGATATCAATAACGACCGCTTTGGCTTCTTCCAATGTTTTCCTCCCCATATGGTACATAGAGTATGTTTTTTCAACAATGAGGGAATTTCCTTGGTGCTAAAGTTTTGCTTTAAGCCTATCACCCTCGGTCAAAAAGCCATCCCGCTCGAATCTCATGGAACTAAGGCTAAGATCGAGATGACGGATTGTGGTTTATTAACCTTATTTTGATCCATGATCTTCTTATAATTATCTTCCATCCCGATCCTTATTCTTCTCGGCAGCAACAACCACTTCAGCTTTAGAGTTCAAAGATGCCTCCAAATTATTTTCTCGTTCAATGGAGGCAAACTCACGCTCGGTAGCAGCAATAATAACATATTGAGTTCATCCCACTTAGCTTTTGCATCATGAAGTTGTGCATGCAGTTGAGTGGCTTCTTGGCTGTGAGCCATCATATCTTTCTCACTCCGTTGCAACCAGGAACCGGCAGTGCCCATCGTTATTCGGGGTCTTCAGGAGACCCTGGCTCAGATTTTGACAGTATGTACTAGCCTTGCTCAGGCAGTTGTTGTGTCTACTACTGCCGCTACATCTCAGGCCAGGGGAGGCATTTAGACTCCAGCTTCCCCGACACCTGAGCAGGCTGTACAGGGCCTTCAGACACCGGGGGTAGTCCCATCCCAACCGGTAGCTCCAATTGAGGGCTATGTGGTCCCAACTATGCCAAAGGATGATCAGCACATGCTGGAGAGGTTTAGTAGACTTCAGCCTTCGACATTCAACGGCGCAGAGGGTGAGGATGCCCAGGGTTTTCTAGATAAGTGTCAGAGGATACTTCGTACTGCCGAGATTCTGGAGACTAGTGGGGAGTCCCATTTGCTACATTTCAGTTTTCTGGTGTTGCTTTCACTTGGTGGGAGTCTTTTGAGAGGCATAGGCCTGTTGATTCAGCAGCCCTCACCTGACAGCAGTTCTCCACTATCTTCTTGGAGAAGTATGTTCCCCAGTCTCACCGGGAGGAGCAACGTAGGCAATTTGAGCAGCTGCGTCAGGGAGAGCTATCAATTACACAGTATGAGATGCGGTTTTCTGAGTTGGCTCAACATGCTACTGAGTTAGTCCCTACTGATAGAGAGGATTATGAGGTTTGTGTATGGCCTCACTTCAGCTCCGTATTTTGATGACTTGGGAGAGAGTATCAGGTGCTACCTTCGAGCAGGTTGTTGATATTGCTCGAGATATTGAGTCTGTTCGCTGGCAGGAGAGAGAGGAGAGGAAGGCCAAGAGGCCTCGTGGATCTGGAAGTTTCCGTGGTACTCCATCCAGAGGTCAGTTTCAGCAGAGCAAAGGCCGCCCATATAGGCCTCCACAGCCAGCTTGCCTAGCTTATGGTGGTGTATCATCGGAGCAGGATCCCCGTAGTTCTCATCCGGTTTGTTCTTCATTTAGTTCATTCTTAGCTCAGAGTTTATCTTGGGCACCGTCTATTCAGGGTTCCTCCATGCATAGTTCTTCGAGTGGTTATTCTGGTTCCAAGGGTTCTCTTCAGTCTCCGTCTCCTGCACCGGGGAGTTGCTATCAGTGTGGAGAGTTAGGGCATATGAGAAGGCAGTTCCCTCATTTTATTGGAGGTCCATCTTAGTTTATGAGCCAGTCTTCGACTTCAGCTCCAGTTACTGCACCGCTCACCCAGACAGCTAGAGTTGGGAGTCAGTCAGCTAGGGACCGCCCTGGAGGGGGAGGTCGAGCAGGTGGAGGTCAGACTGTTACATCTGTTCATGTGTCGACTCCCGTGGGTCTTTAGTTATATCTGTTCATGTGTCGACTCCTGTGGGTGATACTATTGTTGTCGACCGTGTATATCGGTCGTGTGTGATATCTATTGGGGGTCTGGAGACCCGTGTGGACCTACTATTACTCAGCATGGTTGATTTTGATGTGATACTGGGCATGGATTGGCTATCTCTGTGTCATGCTATTCTTGATTGTCACGCTAAGACCGTGACCTTGGCTATGCCTGAAGTTCCGAGGGTTGAGTGGAGAGGTTCTTCTGAGTATGTGCCTAGCAGGGTGATTTCTTACCTGAAGGCTCAGTGTATGGTTGATAAGGGATGTTTATCTTATCTAGATTTTGTGAGGGATGTTAGTAGTGAGACTCCTACTGTTGATTATGTTCCTGTGGTCCGTGATTTTCCGGACGTGTTCCCTGCAGACCTGCCAGGCATGCCACCTGACAGGGATATTGATTTTGGTATTGATCTGGTGCCAGGCACTCAGCCTATTTCTACTCCACCTTAGCGTATGGCACCAGCGGATTTGAAGGAATTGAAAGAACAACTTCAAGATCTCCTAGATAAGGGGTTCATTCGACCTAGTGTGTCACCTTGGGGTGCACCGGTGTTGTTTGTGAAGAAGAAGGATGGTTCTATGTGCATGTGTATTGATTATAGGCAGCTGAACAAGGTCACGGTGAAGAACCGGTATCCTTTGCCTCTTATTGATGATTTGTTTGATCAGCTTCAGGGAGCTAGAGTGTTCTCCAAGATCGACTTGAGATCCGGGTATCATCAGTTGAAGATTCGGGATTCTGACATCCCGAAGACTGCTTTCAGGACCATATATGGTCATTTGGGTTGACCAATGCCCCAGCAGCCTTTATGCACTTGATGCACAGTGTGTTCAGGACTTATCTTGACTCCTTCATCATTGTATTTATTGACGACATCTTGGTATATTACCGATCTCGGGAGGATCATGAGCAACATTTGAGAGTTGTGCTTCAGGCTCTGAGAGAGAAGAAGTTGTATGCGAAATTTTCTAAGTGTGAATTTTGGCTTGATTCGGTTGCATTTTTGGGACATGTGGTGTCTTGTGATGGGATCAAGGTAGATCCGGAGAAGATAGAGGCAGTGCAGAGTTGGCCTAGACCGTCATCAGCTACGGAGATCCGCATTTTCCTTGGGTTGGCAGGTTATTATCATCGTTTCATAGAGGGATTTTCATCTATTGCAATGCCTATGACCAGATTGACCCAGAAGGGTGCTTAGTTCAGGTGGACTGAGGAGTGTGAGGAGAGATTTCAGAAGCTCAAGTCAGCTTTGACCACACCCCCGATGTTGGTTTTGCCTACTGGTTCAGGTTCTTATACAATTTACTGTGATGCTTCTAGAGTTGGCTTGGGAGCGGTATTGATGCAGGACGGTAGGGTGATTGCCTACGCGTCTAGACAATTGAAGGTGCACGAGAAGAATTATCCAGTGCACGATCTTAAGTTAGTTGCCATTGTTCATGCCTTGAAGATTTGGCGCCATTATTTGTATGGAGTGCCTTGTGAGATTTTCACTGATCATCGTAGTTTGCAGTATCTGCTGAAGCAACAGGACTTGAATTTTCTTCAGAGGAGATGGTTGGAGCTTCTGAAGGATTATGACCTCATTATTCTATATCATCCGGGGAAGGCCAATGTAGTGGCTGATGCCCTGAGTCGCAGAGCAAAGAGTTTGGGGAGTCTAGCCTACCTTCCAGCAGCAGAGCGACCTTTAGTACTTGATGTTCAGGCTTTAGCAGGTCAGTTCGTGAGATTGGATTTGTTAGAGCCTCCACGGGTATTGGCTTGTGTAGCCTCCAGGTCTTCTCTTTATGATCATATTAGAGCACGCCAGTATGATGACCAACACTTGTTAGTTCTTCAGGACATGGTCCGTCGAGGCGATGCCATGGATGTGACTATTGGTGATGATGGGGTCATGAAGATGTAGGTCCGTATTTGTGTGCCCAATGTGGATGGGCTTTGGGAGTTGATTTTAGCAAAGGTCATAGCTCGTGGTATTCCATTCATCCGGGTGCCGCGAAGATGTACCGGGATCTAAGACAACATTATAGGTGGAGGTGGATGAAAAAGGATATTGTGGAGTTTGTAGCCCGGTGTCTCAACTGCTAGCAGGTCAAGTATGAGCACTAGAGGCCAGGTGGATTGCTTATTCTGGAGTGTAAGTGGGAGCAGATCACCATGGACTTTGTAGTTGAACTCCCACGGACTTCGTGGAGATTTGATGCTATATGGGTCATTGTGGATCGACTGACCAAGTCCGCGCACTTCATTTCGGTTGGTACTACATATTCTTCAGAGCGGTTGGCTGAGATTTATATAAGGGAGATTGTCTGATTGCATGGGGTTCCAGTCTTTATCATTTTCGACAGAGGTACTCAGTTCACATCTCAGTTTTGGAGAGTCGTGTAGAGGGAGTTGGGTACTCAGGTTGAGCTTAGCACAGCGTTTCACCCTCAGACCGACGGATAGTCGGAATGTACTATTCATATTCTGGAGGACATGTTGTGTGCCTGTGTCATTGATTTTGGGGGTTCATGGGACCAGTTTCTGCTACTCGCGGAGTTTGCATATAATAATAGCTACCAGTACAGTATCCAGATGGCTCCGTATGAGGCTTTGTATGGTAGGAGGTGTAGATCTCTGGTGGGTTGGTTTGATCCGGGCAAGGCTAGATTATTGGGCACAGACTTGGTTCAGGATGCGTTGGATAAGGTGAAGTTGATTCAGGAGCGACTTCGCACGGCGCAGTCTAGGCAGAAGAGTTATGTGGACCAGAAGGTCCGGGATTTGTCTTTCATGGAGGGAGATAAGGTACTACTGAAGGTGTCACCCATGAAGGGTGTTTTGAGGTTCGAGAAGAGGGGAAAGCTGAGTCCCTAGTTCATCGGGCCTTTTGAGGTGCTTCAGAAGACTGGAGATGTGGCTTATAGACTTGCCTTGCCACCTAGTTTATTGAGTGTTCATCCGATGTTTCATGTGTCGATGCTCCGGAAGTATATTGGTGACCCATCTCATGTCTTAGACTTCAAAATGGTGCAGTTTGAGGGTGATCTATCATATGAGGTAGAGCATGTGGCTATTTTGGGTCGTCAGGTCAGGAAGTTGAGGTTCAAGGATATAGCTTCAGTGAAGGTGCAATGGAGAGGGCAGCCAGTTGAGGAGTCCACTTGGGAGACCGAGCGGGAGATGCAGAGTAGATATCCTCACTTGTTTGAGACTCCAGGTATGTTTCTAGACCTGTTCGAGGACGAACGTTTATTTAAGAGGGGGAGAATGTAATGACCCGGCCGGTCGTTCCGTAGAATTTGCACAGTTATCCCTGTTTTTGCCCTGTCATGCATTTTTTAGACTGTTTATGATGTGTTGGGTCTGTTGGTTCGGGTTCGGAATGATTGTAATGGGAATTGAGACACTTAGTCTCCTAAATTAGCCTTATAGTTGGAAAAGTCAACTGGGAGTTGACTTATTGGTAATCGACCTCAGAATGCGGATTTTATGGCTCGGGTAGCTTCGTTAGGTGATTTGGGACTTATGAGTGTGTTCGGAATGTAGTTTGGAGGTCCGGTGTAGAATTAGGATTGGACTGGCGAAAGTTAGTTTTTGGTGATTTCCGGTTGGCAGTGAAAAATAGGCTATCAGGGTCGGAATGGAATTCCGAAAGTCGGAACAAGTTCGTAATGTTATTTTGGATATGTGTGCAAAATTTCAGATCAATCGGAGGTGTTTTGGATGATTTCGGCATCTTTGTTGAAATTTAGAAATTTCAAAGTTCATAGGCTTGAATTCGAGGTAAATTTAGTGTTTTGATGTTATTTTGGGTGTTCCGAGGGTGCGACTAAGTTCAGATGATCATTTATGACTTGTTGGTATTTTTTGTTGGGGCCCCGAGGGGCTCGGGATTGATTTCGGATGGTTAACGGAGGTTTGAACTTGTAAAATTGCCGCAAAACAATTGCTGGTGTCATTTTTCCTAGTGTGACCGCACCTGCAGATGGGGAGCCGTAGGTGCGGGCCCGCAGAAGCGAACATGACTCCGCATATGCGAAATTTGGCTGGGTCAGTGTAAGGCCGCAGATGCGGACGTGGGAACCGCACATGCGGCGTCGCAGGTGCGAAAATGGCATCGCTGATGCAGAGATTGGACTTTAAGTGATTTTTCGCAGGTGCGCACCTGGGACTGCAGGTGCGGGTCCGCAGGTGCGAGATTTTGGCCGCAGGTTCGGAAATCCCTGGGCAGAAAGTATAAAAAGGGTCCTTAGCGAATTTTGGTCTTCTTATCACCATTTTCATACGTGTTTGAAGCTTTGGGAGGGTTTTTGATGAGGTAAATCGATAGTTCTTCATTGAGGTAAGGTTTTTGGACTCTAAACTCGTTTATATGTGATTAAAGGTCTGATTAGTGGTGAAACTTTGGGGAAAATCAGTGCAAAATGGGTAATTAGGGCTTGGGATTAAGAGACCTTAAAATGAGAATTTGAGGGGTCATTTGGACTCCGATTTCAGTGTTCTTTCTATATATAGACTTGTGGGAGGATGAGGATATTTGTGGTTTAAATTTTATCTAATTCCGAGATGTGGGCCCGGGGGGCCCGTTTTGGCTAATTTCGGGAATTGTGCCTAATTTTGATAGTTTTCGATTGGGTTTCGTTTCCCTAGCATATTTTGATGTTATGAATCTGATTTTGATAGACTTAGAGCAGTTGGGAGCCGATTCGAGAGGCAAGAGCATTGCAGAGTAGTTTTTTGGATGTTTTGAGGTAAGTAACGATTGTAACTCTAGACCTGAGGGTATGAAACCCCGGTATTTTACATTGTTTTGATAAATGAGGCGACGCACATGCTAGGTGACGAGCGTGTGGGCGTGCACCGATAGGGATTGTGTCTTGGTCCGTCCCGTAGCGATTACTAAGCCGTATAATTGATTTGAAATCATGGAATAACCTGTACTTTAAAGACTTATATTTGTTTATGGGTTGTAAGCCATGTTTGGGGCCTTGTGCCGATCTGTTTAGACCCTAAGGGGTACTTTTACACTATTCTCACACTATCCTGATAGAATATTTGTGAACTCAGTCATGTTTCCTACTTATTGCTATTTTCACTGTTACCACACTATTTTTGAAACTCTGAGAGGTATTTTGGGCTGAATTCCCTGAGTTGAGATGAGTTGCCCGAGTGCTAGTGAGGATGAATGAGTGAGGCCGAGAGTCGAGTATGTGAGGATAGTATGGATCGGGTTGCACGTCGCAGCAACATAGTGCTTGGGTTGTAGGAGACCCTCCGGTGTTTGTACACCCCCAGTGAGCACAGTCGACTATTATATGGATCGGGATGCACGCCGCAACATATGTGTATATATATATATATATATATATATATATATATATATATAAATATATATATTGAGAGATACCTGGTACTTGTTGAGTGAGAGTGCTTAGTGTGAGCCTGGTCTCATGATATTGGAGTCACGAGTGACTGAGAGACCTGGACTTTGAATGACACTGTGCCTAAGGGGCCACTACATTGTGAAACTTTTGCTTTCTTACTCTTCTTTACACCGAGTCTTTTTATAAAAGTTGAAATATTGTTTTATGAAACTATGATTTATAACTGCTCGTCATTGCACTCAACTTTTTAGTTACTTTGTCTACTTAATGAGTTGGCGTACTCACGTTACTCCCTGCACCTATGTGTGCAGATCCAGTTACCGGACCAACTCGCTAGTTGACTTCTCGTGTGCTTCGGAGTTGACCAGGGATCGAGGTAGCTGCTCAGAATCCCCAGCTGACCTTCCTTCCCTTCCTATTCCTAGACTTTTGATGTTCTTTTTGGACCTGTATTAGTGGCAAAGATATATTCTATACTTTGTATTCTCTGTACAAGATGCTCATGACAGTTGACTCCCGAGGTCTGGGGGCAGTTTAGATTGTTGGTATTGGTGGTTATCATGTTGAATGTGTCCTGAAAGTGGACCTTTATCAGTTTATGAGTTTATATTTCTGTAAAACGGAAAATGTTGATTTCATTATGTTAAAGGGTTAGCCTAGTTTCACGATAGGTGTCATCACGGCCCTTGTTGATTTAGGGTCGTGACAGATTTCAAGCGGTGGCAGCAGAAAATGTTCTTCTACTTAACGACTTTAAGTCTACATAAGTTCATTAAGGAGGGTGTTCCTGTTCTACCTGATGAAACTCCAGACAATGAACACTTCCTCGTGACTGAGGCGTGGAGACATTCTGATATTTTATGCAATAATTACATTCTTACCGGGATGGAGGACGATCTGTATAATGTCGTATAGTAATGTGGAGACGCCAAACGAACTGTGGATTGCGCTTGAAAAGAAATACAAAACTGAGGATGACAGATTGAAGAAATTTGATGCCGCTAAACTTTGGACTACAAAATGATAGATAGCAAGTCTGTTATTACCCAAGATCAGAAATTGCGAGTGGTTATTCACGATCTCCTTGCTGGAGGTATAAGTCAAATTAATACTTATGTTGAAAGTATTAATTAAATTATTATTATTAGCAGAATTTTTATTGAAGGTCTTGTCATCAATGAAGCATTCCAAGTTGCAACGATGATTCATAAGTTTCCTCCTTTATGGAAGGACTTCAAAAATTACTTGAAATACAAGCGCAATGAGATGTCACTTGAATATTTCATTGTTCGGTTGAGAATCGAAGAGGACAACAAAATTGCTGAAAAGAAAGGTCGTGGAAACTCAACAATGATGAGAGCAAACATTATTGAGGGTGCTCCTCAAAATAATAGAAAGGGGAAGAAGGCTTCTGGACCAAAAAACAACCCAAGCAAGAAGCGGTTCCAAGAAAATTTCTATACATGTGGGAAAGCTGGACACAAATCTGCAGAGTGTCGTGCTCCAAAGAAAGACAGGAAGAAGGGTCAAACTAACATGGTTGAAAAGCACGAGGATATTGATGACTTGTGCGCTATGATTTCTGAATGCAACCTGGTGGGAAATCCTAACGAATGGTGGATTGATTCTGGATCCACTTGCCATGTTTCTATTTATGCTCTCGTTGGACCCGAAGAGACGCTTTCTATGGGAAATACTGCAACTTCCAAGATTGAAGGATGTGGCAAGATATTTATGAAAATGACTTCTGGCAAGGTGGTAACTCTGAACAACGTCCTTCATGTTCTTGAAATTAGGAAGAATTTAGTCTCTATTGCACTTCTTGTAAATAAGTGCGTTTTTGTATATGATAAGGTTGTGATAAGTAAGAATGATACATTTGTAGGAAAAGTTTACCTCACTAATGGCCTTTTCAAACTGAATGTAATGGTCATTGAAAATAATAAAATTTCAACTTCTTCTTACTTACTTGAGTCAAATGATTTGTGTCATATACGTTTGAGACATGTCAATTATAAAACCCTGCAAAAAATGATTAATTTGGAAGTATTTCCTAAGTTTGAATACGACAAATCAAAATGTCAAATATGTGTGGAATCTAAGTATGTTAAACATTCTAATAAGTCAGTTGAAAGGAATTCAAATCATTTAGACTTAATTCACACAGATATTTGTGACATGAAGTCAATACCATCTCGGTGTGGAAAGAAGTATTTCATAACTTTTATTGGCGATAGTACTCGATATTGCTATGTTTACTTACTTAATAGTAAATATGAAGCAATAGATGCATTCGAGCAATACAAAAATGAAGTTGAAACGCAACTTAACAAGAAAATCAAAATAATAAGAAGTGACAGGGGTGGTGAATACGAATCTCCTTTTGAAGAATTACATTTAGAATATGGAATTATTCATCAAACAACGGCCCCTTACACGCCCTAATCCAATGGGATTGGGAAAGAAATAATCATTCATTAAAGGAGATGATGAACGCATTGTTGATAAGTTCTGGTTTGCCACAGAAATTGTGGGGGGAATCTATTCTTACGTCTAACCGGATACTAAGTCGAGTACCCAATAGCAAAATGCAATCCATTCCATATGAAAAATAGAAAAGAAGGAAGCTCAACTTGAATTATCTTAAAGTGTGGGGGTGTTTGGCAAAAGTGCAAGTTCCTAAACCCAAAATGGTAAAGATAAGATCAAAAATCGGTGATTCCGTTTTCATAGGATATGCGACTAATATAAAAGCATATCGATTTCTGGTTCATAAATCAGAAAATCCCGACATTCATAATAATACGGTTATAGGTTCAAATAATGTTGAGTTCTTCTAAAACATATATCTGTATAAAAAGGAATGTGAGTCGATTGGTGAAGGATCTAAATGACGTCGGGAAGAAACAAAAGAAAGTACGTCTAACCAGGAAGATCCAAGACGTAATAAACGTCAAAGAACGTCTACTTCATTTGTACCAGATTTTGTGACTTTCTTATTGGAAAATGAGCCTCAAACATTTAAAGAATCTATGTCTTCTTCATAATCATTATTTTGAAAAGAGGCAGTCAATAGTGAAATAGAATCCATATTGAACAACCATACATGGTAATTAGTTGATCTTCTTCCTGGAAATAAATCGTTGGGTTCTAAATAAATTTTGAAGAGTAAAATGAAAGATGATGGCACTATTGATAAATATAAGGCAAGACTTGTGGTTAAAGGGTATAGACAACGAGAAGGTCTTGACTATATTGATACAAACTCTTCAATTACAAGAATTACATCCATACGAACATTAGTAGCATTAGTTGCGGTTTATGGTCTTGAAACTCATCAAATGGACATTAAGACGACCTTCTTAAATGGAGATTTGGAGGAAGAAATCTACATGGAACAACCTGAAGGGTTTGTGGTTCCAGGTAAAGAAAAAAAGGTACGTAGACTTGCTAAGTCCCTTTATGGACTAAAACAAGCACCCAAACAATGGCATGCAAAATTTGACCAACCAATATTGTCAAATGGTTTTAAGATAAATGAATGTGATAAATGCGTGTACATTAAAAATGTTTCAAATCACATAGTCATTGTTTTCTTATATGTGGATGATATGCCGATAATGAGTAATGACATTGCCAACATAAATGCGACTAAGCGTATGCCAACTAACAAATTTGATATGAAAGACTTGGGAGTTGCTGATTTAATTCTGGGTATTAAGATTCATAAGACTCCTCAAGGTCTGGCATTGCCACAATCTCATTATATTAATACAGTACTTGGAAAATTCAAGTACTTAGATTTTAATGTTGCAAAGACTCCAATTGACGCGAATCTTGCATTAGCAAAGAACAAAGACCAAAGCATATCACATTGGATTATCCTCGTGTGTTGGGATGTTTAATGTATATCATGAATTGTACACAACCATATATAGCTTGTGCTATAAGTAAATTGAGTCGATACACGAGCAATCCATGTCAATCTCATTGGATGGGGATGAAACGAGTTTTTGGATATTTAAAACATACCAAAGACTTTTCTTTGCACTATAGTAATTATCCTGCGATGATTGAGGGATACTGTGATGCAAATTAGATCACCGGTTCAACTGATTCTAAGTTCAGAAGTGGATATGTATTCACTATTGGTAGAGGAGCGATATCTTGGAAGTCATCCAAACAAACAACGTAAGTGTGATTTGCTGCCACCATTTATGTTCGTTGAAATACTGGGGTTTGAAGTACCGCTACACCAGTATGTAATCCGTTCTATCCTAGGAGGAAATATTCCACAACCTCGAGTACTAGGAGGGGATTAAGTTCCTTAAGGATACACTGTGAATTCAGTGGGCTCAGATTAAATTCTATTTCTTCTATATTTTTTTATACGTTATTTTTTCGTCTCCATATTTATTTTACAAATACAATATACTAACACTTGTTCCTTAGGTATAGCTATAAAAGGGGACTTGAACAACCATTGTAACACGCGAAATATCTGCAAAACCTATGCTACATATTATTCTCAAACTAAATAATACTTTATTTTCTGTCTAATATTGTTCTCATCGTTGTCTTCGGAAACCTTGCTCCCGGAATATTTCTTTCGATTTCAACGCTAAGTCTTATACTTTTATTTAATTTATTTATTATTTTTTGTTCAACTCGGTTCGCTTGTCTATAAACCACGCAACAAATTTAACTGTACCGTTTTAAGAGTAAACATCGATGGCAATACATACATACATACATATATTTATATACATACATATATATATATATATATATATATATATATATATATATATATATATATATATATATATATATATATATATATATATATATATATATATATATATATATATATATGCTGATGTTGATGTTGGGAATGATTAATTATGTGTTTAAAATTGAAGCAAAGGTGAAACGAATAAGCGTGGATTCAAAAGGCTGGCTATTTTCATGTTGCGCCATAACTGCAACACATGAGCTACGATGGTAACATAAATGATTGGAGGGCGAGTTTTACATCATATTGATATGAATATTTGAATTATTGGATATGATTTTATCATGTATTTTTGTTTATGATTTCATGCGATAGGATATATAAGGTCACGGCATACTTAGCTTCAAAAATAAATATCTTTTACATTATTTAACTTTACCTCTATGCATAAACCTTTTTAATTTGCAGTACAATATACACATACAAATTGTATAAACAATATAATTTTCTCACTTTATTTTACGGTAGGTTATTTTCTTCTTAACCCGAATAAAAGAAGTTCATATATTTCTCTTGTAATCACAAAATGCAATTCCAACAATTATTGACCTAATGTTTAAGGTAGAAATGACGAGTAGCCTCACCTTTGAATCACATTGAATATTGATTGATATCAGATTTATATTTTGTCGTGCTACATTTGCTATCTCTCAATTTTAGGGGAGCTTGATTTACGATGAAGCACTTATTTTTGAAAGAGCATATATAAAATTTTCCCACTTGAAATAAACATGAAATCTCAATGTATTGATTTTTTTGTTATCTGAATTTTTACTGCATCAACTTAAAATATAAGAAATCCACAAAGTGTCATACTCCTGCTTAGGGGTCTACATAGGTCGGGTTGGTTCAGATTTTCTAATTACCAAACCAAATCAATTGTATCGGTTTATTAAACTTAAATACCAAATCAAACCAAACCAAACCAATAAAAATCGGGTTTTTTAATCTCGGATTTTTCGTGTTTTCGGGTTTTTTCGATTTTTTTCCTCATAAAGTCTTCATAGCACAAAATGTAAAATTTGTGTTCCACATATTTTTTTTAATCCTAGTAAGACAGAACTATATAATGTGTTTTCAATAAAATAACATAAATATGAGATGAGTCTCATGACATTGTACTAAAATATTCAACAATAAAGATAATAAAGTCGCATAAAATAAATATTATTAATAAGCCATAATGTAAACAAACATAATTTAAAATTATGACTAATAAATACTATTATTTACATGACTAACTACTAAAAGAAAAATAAGTTATACATTTTATCTAAACAATGGGAAAACTAAAAAATAGATATCCAACACTATTTTCATTCATAGTACAATCGAATTGAATGTCATTAATTAGCATTAATATTGATTTGATTTTGGTATAAGATTTATTTGAGTTACTAACATTTATGTACTATAAAACTTATTGGAGCATCCAAAAATTATAAGCCCAAGCTTGAAATAATACGTTAAAAGATAAAACTATGAAAATTTTAAGAAATATTTATAAACTACACTCTATGATAAATATTTTTATGCATTAAATATATTTAAAACTTCTATACATATAATGTCGGGTTGGTTTGGTTCGGTTTGACTTTTTTCAGTTAAAACCAAACCAAACCAACTATGGTCGGGTTTTTTTTCCAACACCAAACCAAATCAAACCAAATCAAACCAAACCATAGTCGGATTTATTTTTTCTCGGTTTGACTCGGATTATCGGGTTGGTGCGGTTTATCAGTTTTATTTGTACACCCCTACTCCTGCTATTGTGCGCTAAAGAGAGAATATTCTTTTTCCATCAGTATAATCCAAATATATGCAAGGCAGTCTCAACAAGAATGGGCCCTATAGTCAAATTTCATGGAGAGGCTCTAAGTAAGAATATCAGTGATCACGCTCAACTATGTCTTATAAAAAGACTAAGCGGGCGTTGCAAATATAATTTGAGTATTTAGCTCAGAGTCGAATCCCATAGGGAACTAACATATCAAATGTTGTTGTTAGACTACTAGATTCTCAATAATCAATTTCTCCAAAGGTTATGAATATCACTTTTTGGTATTTTTACTACCACAGCTAATGGAATTAAACAAACTAAAAGACAACTAATATTTAGATGTAAACATATGCGATAAAGGTCTAAGGTTATGGTTTCCCCCGTTGATGAAATCCCTTCTTGTATATTTCCTATAGTTTTGGTTTAGTTATCTCTATCAATCATGAACACTCAGGCTATCATAAATCTCTCTCAAATAATTATGATTATGTACTAGATGCACTCTCTCAAGTTACGCTAGCTAAATTGCATTACAGTTCACTTTAGATTGCACCCAAGGTATCGTTATCTCTAATCCAACCTTTAAATCCTCGGTTATGGATCTCTCCTATACTTTGGGAGTGTTGTTGTTCAACAATTACCTAAATATGCACTCTCTCTCGAGTAGATACACACTAAATAGGAACAGCTAATTGAGGGCCCTTCAATCAACTACAACAAGAACGTAGTTGAACAAATAGAGATTGAAAACAAATAAAAACTATATTAATATAACAATAAGTTTATCCTCAACGGGTTCCACCAAAATCTTAGATTAAAGAAGTTAGCTACTCATACTCAAACACAATAAAAACTCAAAAGAAATCATAATTCTCAAAATAAAGATAAAAGAAAGAGAATAGAAAAACTTTAATTGTTGCTTGTCTCCTCACACTTGTTCTTGCCTCCTACTTGAGTCTAAAAACAAGTTTGGTACCCTCTTGGGCGAGTTTTGTAAGGTTTAAATAGGGTTAGGCAAATTATTTCCATTTTTTGCACTTTGGTCCTTCAGTTTTCTGACTTTTCAGTACTCGCCCGCGACCGCGGCAGGAACGCGGCGCGACCGTGGTGAAAGACCCACATTCTGAATCTGCTGCATTTCCCACCGCGCTCCATACCGCGGTCGCGGTGGGCTCCATTTCAGCAATCTTTGACTTTTTTCTTGTTCTTTTCTCACAGGTTCTTCTTGATTGGCCTTAAACGCACTTAATTGACTCCAAAACGCTCCAAAGTATCTCCCATCATAGGTTATATCCTGCAAAGCATAAAAACACTAATCAAAGCATTTTGCTATCATTATTTGCACCTAAAAACACTAAAGTATGATTCATTAAGGGTGAAAATATAGTCTAATTCACCTACTATCAACACCTCACACTTAAACCGTTTCTCGTCCTCGAGCAACAAAACCACACTCTACATGCTTAATCTTCTCAAGCATTTCCCTACGGTGTCTCACCACGAACATTTTACAAGCATTGTACCTAGCCGTGTAACATCTATGCCTCAAACGGCGACTCTCACATGCCATGCCATATTCTTACTCCCTCAAAGTACTATACACAGAGGTCAAGACTTACCTTTCCGTCATGAATCACATGCCCTCACATCACACAATCGAGAGTAGTTCCACAAGAGTAATATTGAGAACAAGTAGGAACTTACAGTAGAAAGAATTCACTCACTCTCGGAAAGAACATTTATATGCCACAAAGATACACCATAGGCTTGCCCGTAGTGTAATACTTTACTAATCGAGTCCATTCAGTCTAAGATCAATTAGGTCTTCATTTGGTTGTAGTGTAGGCTAAGGGGCGGGTAGGATATCTTTAGATATAGTGGCTAACCTCCCTATGCACTTTTAATACAACTATTGTAGCTTTCAGCCCATTCTTATGTTTGGCCAAAATTTTCACCACTCTCTTTAGATTACCCCAAAATTTCATTAGGTGCACTTTTTTCTTCAACTCACCACCCATCAAGGACTGTATTTATTCATTGTCCTTCTTTCTTCCTATTTTTTTCCCAGTGATGTTCATTCTTTTATGCTTCGCACCATTCTTTCTATTTCGTTGATTCCACTCAAAAACCAGACCACCACCCCTCACTTAGACTTTTACATGTTCTCTACAATTCAAGTGCTTATAGGAGGTATAGGGTTCAAACAGGCAGGCTATTCAAACAATTGGGTACGATTTGTAATGTGGTTGCCAACAAAACAGGCTTATAAGCTCAAAGGGGTTAACTATGGTGAATTGCGATAAGGTGGATACATATTTATGTCTGGCTTAACAAAGAAATGCCTATATCACTTCTAAGACTGAACAAACTACTATTTCAATTTGCACACACACAGGGCAAGTTCTAGGTATCAAATGCGAACATATAGTATAATGCAAAATACCTTACACACACATGACACATAATTCACTCCAGATTGGTTCATCAAAACACTCCACTGAGCATTCAAGTTAGTTACAACATGAAAAATTAAGGCATCTATAAGAGTCAACAAATGAGCTTAAGCGTCACACTCTAGGGTCTTTGGTGTTCGAGTGTAACACACTAAGGGATGCATTTTGCAATTCAGCTCCTTGCCCAAAAGAAACCTAACAACTAAAAAAATAAAAATAAAACTAACTATACCCGGTTCAAGCTAAACCCTTTAAAAGAACTGTGGTCAAAAGAAAAACCAAGGGGGAGTTACTATACTACCTAAAAAGAAAATAAAAAATCTTTTTGGTGTTTTCTTTGGATTAACTTCCCTCAAGAACAGGTCCATCGTCGGGAAGAGTCCATTTTTTAAGCTCGACTCAATACCTTCAAGAGACCCGTCGAAAGGTGTCCGTCTTTGGGCCAAGTCAACACTAATCAAATAAAAACAATTTCAATTATCAACAACCAAACAAAACTAAAACTACCAACATATACAACAACAAAAATATCCCCCACCCCACACTTAAAAGATTGGCATGTCCTCATGCCAACAAAAGTAAAGCACAGTGAGGTAAGGAGACTTCCCTGGTGTTCAGTCGTCATCAGAGATGGTGGCTGGGTCGAGGTGACAGGCGCGCCCTAACGCACAAAACCAGGCCATTATCTTCTTTTCGGACTTGGCATTTTGGGTGGCCATAGAATCCATTCTGACATTTAGGTTGTCCACCGAGGTGCGAATGCCAACCACATCTTCCTCCAAGTTAGACAGCCGGGTACTCCGCCGAGGTTGAGAGGGACCCGCTTTATCATGAGGTGGCCTAGGCGGGGCAGCATCAGGTATAATCTCATCCTCATCATCTACAGCAAGAGGGACAAGCTGCTCTTTGCCTACTGATATTTTGCTGGCCCTGAAAGGGGCCTTCTTCGCTAGTTTTCCATCAATGGGGCGATTCTCAGGGACCCTGGCCATACGGCACATCCTGGTGACTATTGAAGGGAAGTAGAACCCTTTTACTATCTCAGGCGATATGACGAACATTTCATCATGGAGTACCTAGGCTACATCGAAGTCAAGTCGATTGACGAAACACCATTATCGCACGAGTGGCATTGACATTAGTGGTGTTGCTAGAGGGCAGCAGACGGCTACACAGGATGGTAAACCAACATTTAGCCTCCCAAGTAAAGGAATGGGAGTTGAGAGTGATGCCATGTTTTATCCATGTTGGCACCCCTCCCGCACAGATTGTCTGCACAAGCATGGTCCAATTGACTGGTGGTTGTTGATGGAGTTGGTAGTGATCAATATTCTTGGAGAAGACTGGTAGCCGGTATGCCCGGCGTATTGCCTCAAGTGACGCATTCACATTGGTTCGTCGGATTGTGACCATCCGGTTCTCATGTTCGGGGAAATTCACGTAGAATTCCCGAACCATCAGAATATTGCCTCCTCAGGTTCTTCAAAGAAGACCTCTAACTGGCGTCTCCTTATTTCAGTGAACATCTCCGGGAATTCATGATGCAGTGTTGCCCTGTCAATCGGAACTTCGTGGACCATTTTCCGGGCCGCCTTTGCCTCAAACCTATCTTCAACATCTTTTGAAACAAACTGGGTGGAATCAAACTGGCTAGTGCTTGCTTGGGTTCTTCTTTTCCTTGATTGAGACATGGTACTTGTTACAACAAGGTTTATTGTTAGAGATTGATCAATTTGTGTGACTATCGGGGTGGTTACTCAGACTTCACTACCATGACAGTCAGAACACTAATTATTCGCTCAATGGGGCAATTTTACAAACACCAGGCGGGCATAATTCATGACAAGCATATATTAGCCCTGTATGCAACAAATACTCCCCAATTTCAACCAAAAACAAGTACCAATGTCACTCCAACTAAGTAGAATTTCTCCACCATAGTCAATCATTACACCAAGGCACCCTAAAGCAATTCCACAGAGAAAAGGACCCAAAATGTCTAGCCTAAATATGGTGGAGACTCACCATTACATCTACAATACAACAATGAATCTACAAGAAAACAGAAAAATAGGAAAAATAATTAAAAGAGGATAGGGGAGGAGAGACTTACTTGAGCAGGGGAGAAGATGAACTTAGTGGGTGGAGACAATGGAGATTAGAGAGAGAAGAGGTGTGAGTTTGGGGAAGTTGGGAGAAAAACAATGGGGGAAGAGTGGAGAGGCGTGAGGCTGTGAAGAAGAAGATGGGGGAGGGAAAGTAGGGATTTAGGTTTTAGTGACATGGGGAAAGTGGGGGAGGTGGGGTAAGTGGTTAAGTGGGGAAATGTTAAAAAAAATAAAAAAAATAAAAACAAAATTTCAAAAGAACACTTACCTGGGCGGGCAGACGACTCGCCGCGGTTGGCCGCGGTTGACCGCGGTCGCGGACGAGGCGAGAATGGAGGTTTAGAAAGTTTTCACTTTACCGCAGTCACGCTGCGGTTCGCCGCGGGCGCGGTGAGATTCAGAAAGTACAGACTTGGCCGCGGTCACGGTGAAATGGTTCAAAAAATCGGTGTTTTGTCGCGGTCGCGGTGACGAACGTGCGTCAAAGTTCAGAAAATACCACTTTTGTCGCGGTCGCGCCTCGGTGACTGAGGCTCAACTTTTGCTTTGTTTTCCTCACACATTTACCTTACCAGAGTTGTTTTATGACCTCGTCTTCACTCCACACACCTCCAAGCTTGTCCTGCACACTCGTTAATGGGTTAGTCGCATGTACATCACCTACAATACACACAAAAGAGAAAACAACTAAAATCATGGGTTGCCTCCCACGCAACACTTGATTTAACGTCGCGACACGATGAATACAACAATCAATGGGTTGCCTCCCATGAAGCGCCTGATTTAACGTCGCGTCACGACGCAAAATGAGTGCATTTAACGCTCGCTTAACCTCTGAGGTTCAAAAAGATGCACCACAGAAAACTCATTTAGTCTCATTCATCCCCACATACAGTTTTAATCTTTGTCCATTAACCTTGAAGGTCTTGGACCCATCTTCGGTAGCAATCTCTACAGCACCAGAGGGTAACACTTCGACCACTCGAAATGTTCCAAACCATCGGGACTTTAGCTTACCCGGAAATAATCTCAATCTTGAATTATAGAGCAACACTTTATCTCTGGGTTTGAAATTGCGGTCCACAATGTTTTTGTCGTGTAACCTCTTCATTCTTTCTTTATACTGCCTCGAGATTTCAAATGCTTAATACCTAAATTCTTCCAACTCATGCAGCTTAGCGACTCTACTTTCCCCCGCAACATCAAGATCCATGTTCAACTATTTTAGTGCCCACCAAGCTCGATGTTCCAGTTCTACTGGCAGGTGACAGGTCTTTCCAAACACCAACTTGTACGGAGACATACCAATTGGCATTTTGAATGCAATTCTATAGGGCCAGAGTGCGTCATCAAGCTTTTTCTCCCAATCAGTTCTTGTGGCGTTCACCGTTTTTGTTAGCACACTCTTGATTTCTCGATTTGATATCTCTACTTGCCCGCTCGTCTGAGGGTGATAAGGGGTTTCCACTTTGTGGCGCACATCATACTTAGCTAGCAGCTTTTCGAAGACACGATTGCAAAAGTGGGTGCCTCCGTCACTGATAATGGCCCTTGGTATCCCCAAAATAGGTGAATATGTTTTTCTTCAAGAATCCCACCACCACTCTTGCATCATTGTGGGGAGTGTTGCAGCTTCCACCCATTTGGACACATAATCTACAGCAACAAGTATGTACTTATTGCCATAGAAACTGACAAAGGGACCCATGAAGTCAACCCCCGAAACATCAAACACCTCCACTTCTTGTATCGGGTTCATGGAAATCTCATGACGACGGGATATGTTCCCCGTCCTTTGACACTCATTACATCCCATTGGTGAGCATTACAACCCATTGGTGAGCATCTTTGAACACAGTTGGCCAGTAGAATCCGGCCTCTAGAACCTTAGTTGTTGTTCGAACTCCTCCAAAATGTCCTCCATATGTTGACGCGTGACAAGCCTGCAAAGTAGAAAATTGCTCTATCTCGGGGACACACCTCCGGATCATGTTATCAATACAAAATTCTAAACAAGTGAGGTTCATCCCAATAATAATTGCGGCAATCACGACAAAATCTTTTCTTTTGGACATATGAGAGTTCATAAGGCTCAATACCACTTGCCAGGTAGTTTGCAATGTCTGAATACCATGGCACATCCTCCATGCTTGTAGCAAGTAGCTGCTCGTCTGGAAAGGTTTCCAGAATATCCTCTACGTCCACTGCATTCTCATCACCTTCAAGTCGCGACAGGTGATCAGCGACTTGGTTCTCTGTGCCCTTGCAATCACGAATCTCTAAATCGAATTCTTGCAGCAGCAGCACCCAACGAATTAGGCACGGCTTGGGTTCTTTCTTCTCAATCAGATATCTGATGGTTGCATGATCAGTGTACACAATCACCTTCGACCCGATCAAGTATGATCTGAACTTGCCAAAGGCGAACACTACTGCCAACATCTCTTTTTGGGTCACCGTGTAGTTCAGATGAGCTCCACTCAATGTCCTACTTGCATAGTAGATTGGGTGCATTATCTTATACTTTCGATGTCCTAACACGGCTCCCACTACGTAGTCACTGGTTTCACACATGAGCTCAAATGGTTGCTCCCAGCCGGGGAAACAATTATCGGGGTCGTGACTAGCCGTTTTTTCAGCTCCTCAAAAGCCACCCTGCAATCATTAGAAAACACAAAGGGGTGATCTTTTTCAAGCAACTTACAGAGAGGGTTGGCTATTTTGGAGAAATCTTTGATGAATCGCTGGTAGAACCCGACATGCCCAAGGAAGCTACGTATAGCTTTGACCAATGTGGGTGGTGGAAGCTTTTCAATCACATCTACTTTGGCTCGGTCCACCTCAATTCCATTGCTCGACACTAAGTTCCCCAAGAAGATCCCTTCTTGTACCATGAAATGACACTTCTCCCAGTTAAGCACGAGGTTCGTCTCAATGCACCTCTTTATCACACGGGTCAGATGTGCTAGGAACTCATCAAATGAATTTCCTACTATTGAGAAATCATCCATGAATACCTCCATGATATCTTCGACCATGTTAGTGAATATGGCCATCATGCACCTTTGAAATGTGGTAGGTGCATTGCATATTCTGAAGGCAAATATCCATAGGGACATGTGAAGGAGGTCTTTTCCCTGGGGCAATGGAAATTTGGTTGTACCCCGAGTACCCATCCAGGAAACAAAAGTGAGACCTCCCTGCCAGCTTTTCGAGCATTTGATCGATGAAGGGAAGTGGGAAGTGGTCTTTCCGGGTGGAAAGATTTAGCTTTTTGTAATCCATGAAAATTCTCCAGCTAGTGACGGTTCTTGTCGATATGAGCTCATTATTGGCATTCTTCACAATCATCATGCCACCCTTTTTCGGAACACATTACACTAGGCTAACCCAGTTGCTGTCAGAGATGGGGAAAATGATTCCCGCATCTAACCACTTGATAATTTCTTTCTTCACCACTTCCTTCATGTTTGGGTTCAGCCGCCTTTGGTGTTCCCTGGAAGATTTGTGTCCATCTTCCAGGAGAATTTTGTGCATACAGTATGTCGGGCTGATCCCTTTGATGTCTGCCATGGTCCACCCAATGGCAGTCTTGCACTTAGTGAGTACCTGTAACAGCTGATTTGCCTGCACATCTAACAAACTTGATGGGATAATAACAGGTAAAGTAGAGTTAGGTCCAAGAAACGCGTACCTGAGATGGGCTGGCAGTGGTTTCAATTCCAGTTTGGGTGGTTCTTCCACAGATGGTTTGGCTGGCGGGCTCTCTCTTTTCTCTAAGTGTAATGGCTCAAACTCGAGAGCCCTCGACCAGACCCCTTTTCCTTCAAGTGCTAACACCCATTCTGCCAATTCTTCCCCATTTACCTCACCCAAATTCATCAAACATGCAGCAAGGGGGTCCTCAATAATTAAGGACGCATCATCTTCCTCCACTATCACATCCACATCATCAATGAGAGAACAATTGGCGAATTCACTTGGTCGCCTCATGGAATTTTGCACATTGAATGTGATTTCTTCATCGTTTAGTCTCATCTTGAGCTCCCCAGTTTCACAATCAATGAGGGCTCTGCCTGTGGCCAAGAATGGCCTTCCCAAAATTATGGGAATCTCCTAATCCACTCTACAGTCCAATATCACAAAATTAGCAGGGAACACCATTTTCCCCACTTGCACCAATACATCGTCCAGAATGCCTGACGGTCTCTTTATTGTCCTGTCAGCCAGCTGCAATAACATAGAAGTTGGCCTGGCCCTACCAATCCCCAGTCTCTTGTAAATGTCTAGGGGCATAAGATTAATATTGGACCCCAAATCACACAGTGCTTTGGAAAAAGAAAAATTGCCAATGGTGCAGGGAATTGTAAAACTCCCCGGATCAGACAACTTCTCTGCAATTGGTCTTGTCACTACAACACTGCAAGTATGAGTAAGAGTCACAGTTGCCAAGTCTTGGAAATCAAATTTTTGGGACATCAAGTCCTTCATCATCTTCGCATAGCCAGGCATCTCCTTCAGAGCATCAATTAGAGGAATGTTTACCTGTATCTGTTTCAGCATATCCAAGAACTTTTATACAGTTCATCCTTTTGGTATTTGGCCAGCCTCTGAGGGAATGGAGCTGGCAGTCTCTTTTTCCCAGTGATTTGGGACTTTTCTTTCTTAGCCACCACCTCAACTACCGGCTCCTGGGCTATCTCCACTTCTTTTTCAGCCTCACTCTACGCACTGGGTTCTCCTTGAGCAGGTTGCGCTGTTACCTTGGTCATGTTTGTTGAATCATCAAGTTCAATCGGCACTAGTACCAGTGTCTCGGCCTGCCTGCTTTCACGAGCTATCTCATGTTCCAAGTCTAAGTCCCTGCCATTGCGTAGACTCACTGCCATCAGCTGCTTTGGGCCCTGGTCCTTAGGATTTACCTGAGTGTCTCCAGGCAAAGTCCCAAGAGGACGATTATTCAACGACATTGAGATCTGGCCAATCTGCACTTCAATATTTTTAATAGTTGATTTGTGTGCATCTACTCTCTTGCTGATTTTGGCAGTTGACCCAATCACCTATTGCATCATCGCTTTCAGTCTAGAAACCCCATCTTCTTGTCTCCCCCCATGTTGTTGCTGAGGGGGGTGATAGGCATGTTGCTGATTTTGATTATTAAACCCTTGTGGCCTTTGGTAGGGCGTCTCATTACCATGAGGTCTCATGGCACCCATGTTTCCACTATTATGCTGATGATGAGGTGGTCTGTATGGCTGAGCTTGCTGGCCCCAATTTTTTCCACCCTGTCTCTGGCCTCCATAGTTTGACACATAATTCATATTTTTCGAGTAGTGAGGATGATCGCAATCTGCATTCCACTAATTACAAATTGGTTGACTAATGCAAGATGTGCATAAGCCCCTATTGGTAGTATACACAATATGAACTTGCCATTTTTGCCCCGACTCCTCTACCTTCTTCGTAAGTATGCTCATCTGTGTCATCAAGGTTGCCATATTTTCAGCAATAGTGTTGGACGGATCTAATGGCACTGAGTGAACGATTGGGGTAATAGGTGCACCCCTGGTTGTCCACCCTGAATTTTGTTCCATTTTATCAAGTAAAGTCTGGATTTCTCTCCACGTCTTACTCAAGAATGCTCCACCAGCTGAAGCATCAACGTTGGCTTTCACACCATCAACCAGACCCATATAAAATCGCTGCCCCAACATTTGTTCTGGAATACTGTGGTGAGAAAAGATAACCAGCATACCTTTAAACTGTTCCCATGTCTCATGCAGTGTCTCCATAGGATTCTGCCTGAAGCTCAAGATCTCATCAATTTGTTGCGCTGTCTTGTTCGGTGGATGAAATTTATTCAAAAATTGCTTGACCAACTCCTCCCATGTAGTAATAGAATTTATAGGGAGCGAGTTGATCCAAGTCTGGGCTACTCCTGTCACTGAGAACGGAAACAACAACAGTCTTATTGCCTCCGGAGTGACGTTTGGTTGCCTCTGAGTCTTGCAAATCGATAGAAAGTTCTTCAAATGCTGCTGGGGATCTTCAATGTATGACCCCGAAAATAGTCCCTTATTATGCAACAAGTGCAACATATTATTTGTGATTTGAAAGGATTCAACTTCTATCTGAGGGACTATGATCGCGGTGGCCAGATTCTCCGTTGTGGGTTGTGCCCAGTCATATAAAGGCGCCTCTGGTACAATGGGCACCGCAGGCGCCGCAATCTGTGCGGCTGGGTCAACCACATTTTCCCCATTATTATTGTCGTTCCTGTCATTCAGATATGCCATGTTTGTTTCAATGTGTTCAATGAGTGATTGTTGCTTGCTTTTATGGTTGGCCCTGTTCAAGGCCTTGAAAACTTTTTTGGGGTTTGGTAAGGCGTCAAATACTTCACCAGTTCTCGATGAGTTTCTAGGCATGCACTTGTACAACCGATTCAACAAACGTTAGAAATTCAATATATGAATGAAATCAAAGAAAATTGACTACACTTAAGAATTTTGTATTTTCCTCCAACTACAATTGATAATACCGTTAATTCCCCAGCAATGGCGCCAACATTTGATCATGCTCAACTATGTCTTATAAAAAGACTAAGTGGGCGTTGCAAATATAATATGAGTATTTAACCTAGAGTCGAATCCCACAGGGAACTAACGTATCAAATGTTATTGTTAGACTACTAGATTCTCAATAATCAATTTCCCCAAAGGTTATGAATATCACTTTTTGGTATTTTTACTACTACAACTGATGGAATTAAACAAACTAAAAGACAACTAATATTTAGATGTAAAGTGATGCGATAAATGTCTAAGGTTATGGTTTCCCCCGTTAATGAAATCCCTTCTTGTATATCTCCTATAGTGTTGGTTTAGTTATCTCTATCAATCATGAACGCTCAGGCTATCATTAATCTCTCTCAAGTAATTATGATAATCTACTAGACGCACTCTCTCAAGTTACGTGTAACGACCCGGTCCGTCGTTACGCAGTATACGCATCTATTCCTTTATTTCTATCTTGTATTAGCTCGGTTAGACTGTTAATGAAATGTTGGGGTTGGTTGGTTCGGGTTCGGAGCGAAAATAGAGTGGATTGAGACACTTAGTCTCTA